>JAPMUY010001218.1:105000-140000 GCA_026901105.3 Galaxias olidus
GCCTGTGGTAGACTGTGTGTGGGGTGGGGGGGGGGTCTCTATCTGCCTGTGGTAGACTGTGTGTTGGGGGGGTCTCTATCTGCATGTAGTAGGCCTATGTGTTGGGGGGGGGGGGGGGGGGTCTATTTGCCTGTGGTAGACTGTGTGTTGGGGGGGTCTCTATCTGCATGTGGTAGACCGTGTGTTGGGGGGGGTCTCTATCTGCATGTGGTAGACTGTGTGTGGGGGGGTGGGGGGGTGGGGGGGGTCTCTATCTGCCTGTGAGCTTCAACAATCCACGTGAATGATCCTTTGTTACCCTGACGATAACAAGCGGAACTTCATGTGAAAATCATATGATTAGAGAAAGAACACGCACACACCAACACGCACACAGACACACACATGCATATATCAGCATGTATACGTTGATTGTTACGTGTGTGTGTGTGTGTGTGTGTGTGTGTGTGTGTGTGTGTGGATGTTGGTGTGTGTTGGTGTGTGTGTTTGTCTGTTGGTCTTATGCGGTCTTTTTATTCATGGCTGTCTTCTCCAGGGCTTTTTCTTGGTGATATTTTGTTTTTATATTTCTATCAGCATGAAGTTGCCAAACAGTTAAACTAGGGAAGAGTGAAATGTGAAAACCTCCAAATTGGAAGTGAAATACAATGCTGCCCATAGATTGAACAACAATGCTGCATTCAGTACAGCACTATTCACTGGGAATGAAGCAGTTGTGGCAACTTCATGTCGGACCAGGATCGATTTTGTGAGGCAGCCAATCAAAAGGAAGAATGAAGACACACTTCCTGTTTAGTTTGTCTGCAGTAGGGGTGTAAGAAAAAATCAATTCACCTTGAGTACCGCAATATTATGTTTAGCGATACTGTATCGATTCTGAGAAACCAATCGTATTTTTTATTTTTTTATTTTTTATTTGTTTACATAAAAAAATAAAAAATCCTTACTGTTAGAAATACTGTTACAGGCAAATGTTCATTCCTTTGCTCAGATTACACTAAAGGTTGTGCTATGATGTTGGATGTTACTGGGATTGTGATAAATACCAATGCAGAACCATGTTTGTTCGTGTTTTACTCAAATTGTATGCAATTTTCTTTATCCTATAATAGTAAAACAAATCACAATATATATTGAATCCTAACCCCTGTATCGTGATACGTATCATATCGCCAGAATACACAGCCCTATTCAGGAGGTTCCCAAACCAGGAAGCATGTATTTGTATTGATGAAGTAACAGCAGGGTAGCTGGGTGTTTTGTTTTTTAACCTAGCCATCCATCTCTGGTTTATTTACATGGACGACGGCTTTAGATAAAGTCTGTCTGTGACGTAGAGGTGTTCTGTATTGGCTGGCCGTTTGGAGAGTTACCAACGTCTTCTTCAGTGGTTTGAAACAAAGGCAGAGTGATGAGAATGGCTTCCGCTTTAGTACTTAAAATAGCCTTGTACAGTATGATGCAAAAGGAGGGTTGTCTTCTTTAATTAAAAAAGACTCTTTCTTCCCCCCCCTCTCTCTCTTTCCCTCTCTCCCTCCCTCCTCTCCTCTTTTTATCGCTTCATCTTTCGCTACGGTTTTAGGGGTTAACACTCTGACGGATTTTGTGTTTTTTCTCTTGGCCGTTTTCTGAGAGCATACAAAACATGGCTCACACTTAGACATTCACATATTCAAAACAAATACACACACACAGACACACACACACACACACACACACACACACACACACACACACACACACACACACACACACACACACACACACACACACACACACACACACACACACAGACGTTCTGACTGCCAGCCGATCTGTGGCTTTAACGAAAGCCCACAGTGTATTTATGAGAAGAGGGGGGAGGGGTTTGAATCTCCCTCAGGCTGGATTGCAACACCATTAATTTTTTGTGCATTAAAAAAGGCCATCTTCCTGTTCTAAATCGGCTGTAATTGTAGCTTAATTCTCAGCTCACAGCCTGAAGTGATATGGACCCTAAAACCTTTTCCCCTTCGCATAATATACACTATACGTACTGTATAACATATACTACACGTACTGTAAAATATATACTATACGTACTGTATAACATATACTAACGTACTGTAAAATATATAGTATACGTACTGCATAACATATACTACACGTACTGTAAAATATATACTATACGTACTATATAACATATACACTATATGTACTGTAAAATATACACTATACGTACTGTATAACATATACACTATATGTACTGTAAAATATACACTATACGTACTGTATAACATATACTACACGTACTGTAAAATATATACTATACGTACTGTATAACATATACTACACGTACTGTAAAATATATACTATACATACCGTATAACATATACTACACGTACTGTATAACATATACACTATACGTACTGTAAAATATATACTATACGTACTGTATGTATTCAGTCCATGTGGACAGGATTCAAGTGTAGAGGTCTTTACTTACTACGGTGGAAAACCAGCTAGGCAAACTCAGGGTCATCCACAGACAGGCGTCCAAAACTATTAAATCTAAAAAAGATATTCAAAATATAGAGGGTTGGGGAAGGACCGTGACACAGCAGGTCAAACTAATGGAGCAGTGGACCAAACAATAATGTCTATATACTATATATATATATATATATATATATATATACACAGTACTGTGCAAAAGTTTTAGGCAGGTGTGATGTCTTTAAAGTTAGAAAAAAAGAAAACATAAAAGGATAAATGTTAATTGTTTACATTTTTTTCAATTCATAAAATACGAAGTGAGGGAAAAGCAAATCTGTATCAAATCAACATTTGGTGTGACCACCCTTCGCCTTCAAAACAGCATCCCCTGCCTAAAACTTATGCACAGTGCTGTATATATATATTTTTCTATGAGGGAAAGACATATATAGCTTATATATATATAGCTTATAGGGAAACAGACTTATATATACATATATATAAAGGAAACATATATATATATGTAGCTTATATATATATTTATATGAGGGAAACACATACATAGCTTATATATATATTATATTTCTGAGGGAAAGGCATATATAGCTTATATATATGGGGAGATAAAACAGGAAACAGGTGGGTACAATTAGTGATGAAGGGAAGAGCAGTGTTGGACTGGAGAGGTGGGTGTGAAAATTATCAGATAAAAGAATGTGTGAGGATAGTGACTTTATCCCTCTATCTTCCTTCGTTTAATTTCCTCATCTCCCTCATTGTCACTCCTTGTTCTGCAGCTTCTCTGTTTGCTGGCAAACAACGTATTCCTGCTCTCCTCCTCCTCCTCTCTTTTGTCTAATAACACAGAGACAGACACGCTCTGTACTGTGCCATGGAAACAAGACAACACCTGGGTCAGTCAAAAAAAAGAGTCCAAAAATCTAAACGATTGATTGATTATTGAACATTTTCTTACTTTCTTATTCGTTTGATTTAATTTTTGCTTTAGTAATTTGTTAACAGTAAAAATGCCTATGCATTTGAATATTAACTTTTTGTTTTCTTCTATTTCTCTGTGGTTCCCTGCACACATTCATTCATTGAAATTAACAGTAGTCCTTTCTGGGGTGCTGGTTGCATTACTATAACAGTAGTCCTTTCTGGGGTGCTGGTTGCATTACTATAACAGTAGTCCTTTCTGGGGTGCTGGTTGCATTACTATAACAGTAGTCCTTTCTGGGGTGCTGGTTGCATTACTATAACAGTAGTCCTTTCTGGGGTGCTGGTTGCATTACCATAACAGTAGTCCTTTCTGGGGTGCTGGTTGCATTACTATAACAGTAGTCCTTTCTGGGGTGCTGGTTGCATTACTGTAACAGTAGTCCTTTCTGGGGTTCTGGGTGTTGTACTTGGGGTTGCAGTACCATCCAGCAAAGGTCTCCAGAGAGGGAGCACACACGTGCCTTAGAGGAAGACAAACTCCTAACTTAGCTTTTGTCTTCTCAGCATTCAGCTCCTCCACCGCACGCTTGTATTAAAGGGGGGGGGGTTAACCGTGCTGAGAGAGATCTGCTCCTGTCGGGATGGAGTCTTGCTAATAGGTGACAGTATAAGTACAGTAGATAGCAGGTATGTTATGGAGGAGGTGCCTTCTCTTTCTATAAATAGCTTTTCTGTCTTTACTGTCTGTAAACCTACACTTCAACTCCCCGGCTTGGTCACCAACACTAACTCTGGCATTAGTCACAGGCATTAAAAGCTTAGAAAGCACTCCGCTCTATCAAGCCCGCTGCTCAACAACTGGTTATTTCCCTCGTCAAAAAGATGCAATAATGTGCAAATGTATCCCCCCCCCCCCCCCCCACATGTATACCCCCCTCTCCTTAGCCTGTGTTTGGTGTTTGGGGGATAGTTAAGGTTTAAAGCCTGTGTGTTAGGTGGCTGAGGTCCTGCCTGCGCAAATTGGATTTTCTGCTCTCCAGTAGCACAGCTGTTCAGCAAAGATGATGCCTTTCTAAATCTCTATCGTTCTCTCTCTCTCTCTCTCTCTCTCTCTCTCTCTCTCTCTCTCTCTCTCTCTCTCTCTCTCTCCCTTGACAGACCCAGTTGTAAATCAAGCGTAATATAGGCCAAGAGAGGGCGAAATTAGATTGTTTAAACTAGTCTATATGTAATTCCTCAAAACTGACTTTATCCGCCAACAAGCAATGTTTAACATGTTTTTGTACTGTGTGTTTGTATGTCTGTCTCTGTGTGTGTTTTGATTTTGACAGTATGTGCTGTTTAAATTTGACGTCTACAATCTGTCTCTATGAATTAACGTGTGGTGGTGTGCACGTGAGTATGTTGGTGTGTGCATGTTTTACAGTGTGTGTATGTGTGTGTGTGCATGTTTTACAGTGTGTGTGTGTGTGTGTGTGTGTGAATGTTTTACAGTGTGTGTGTGTGTGTGTGTGTGTGTGTGTGTGTGTGTGTATGTACAGTGTGTGTGTGTGTGTGTGAATGTTTTACAGTGTGTGTGTGTGTGTGTGTGTGTGTGTGTGTGCCCACACCACAGTGTGTGTACAGTGTGTGTGTGTGTGTGTGCCCACACCACAGGGGCACAGTGTGTGTGTGTGTGTGTGTGTGTGTGTGCATGTTTTACAGTGTGTGTGTATGTGTGTGTGCATGTTTTACAGTGTGTGTATGTGTGTGTGTGCATGTTTTACAGTGTGTGTATGTTGGTGTGTGCATGTTTTACAGTGTGTGTATGTTGGTGTGTGCATGTTTTACAGTGTGTGTGTGTGTGTGTGGGTGTGTGTGTGTGTGTGTATGTGTGCATGTTTTACAGTGTGTGTATGTGTGTGTGCATGTGTAGTGTGTGTGTGTGTGTGTGTGTGTGTGTGTGTGTGTGAGAGTATTCTAGCATTTTGTGTGTGTTTGTGTTAACAGTGTGTGTGTGTGTGTGTGTGTGTGTGTGTTTGTGTTACTGTGTATATGTTTGTGTGTGTATGTTTTACAGTGTGTGTGTGTGTGTGTGGGGGGGGGGGGACTGTGTTACAGTGTGTGTGTGTGTGTGTGTGTGTGTGTGTTTGTGTGTGTGGGCGTGTATCAGAGGCAAGCACCATGCTGTCCACGCTCCAGTCTCTCGCTGCTTATGAGTTGTCTCTCTGTAAGTGCAGGTCTAGACCGCATTTACAAACGCATTGCTCCGTGCATAGGATCTCAACGCCCTATTTTGTACTTGTTTGTGTTTGTTTAGGACCAGGAAATGCTGCATCATTTGATACAAGGCAGATAATTACTATTATAGACTATTTAATAAAAACAACAAATGGGTTTTGCCTGTCTGAAAGCTTGTGGGTTAAAGACAGTGTCAGTGTTTAGAATACCACTAATGACCTGTATTATTTTTCTCACTGTAAGTAGGAAATGTAATTATTGTAGAGTTGCCCGCGTTTAATTTCCGTGATCTTTGTATTCTCAATGCACTTTATAAGTTTGTATGTACCTAGTCATACTCAGCCCTCCCAATTGCTGCTGCTGACACTTTTGTTTTGACATAAATTGGTCAATTAAAAATAAAATTAATGTTGACTTTATTGGGACCTTTATAGTGAATTAGTTTCTTCATTACAGCTTACCTTAGTTTCTAAGTAGATAACCGATTGCATATGAAGTTTAAATTGATTGGCACCTTTATTGCAGCAGTTTTTGTGTGGAGAATAACTTGCTTAAAAACATTGCTCGCTGAAATGACTAACTAGATCATGTGTCAAAAGTGTTTTGTTGTGCTGGTTTGATATGAGAGAAACACAATTTGCTCTGTGGCTTTTTTTTAAAAAACTGACAAATTGTTTGCCATATGGAAATTGAAAGCGGCCTCTAATTTGGATGGAAATGGTGGCTGAAAGATGGAGTGATGCTTATGATGTTAGCCATGATGAACACAAAGGGCAGCCTTGAGGGAGAGACATATTCATTTGATGTTAGATTTAATGTTCTCTGGACACTAAGCACCTTTTCTTTTTAATTCAGTTTATTACTTGTAACTTTCCATTGTCTATAATCATACTTAATTCTGCCCTCTGAATGCGGTTGTATTTAATTGGATATATTCCTTTTTAAATCAGCTAAACTGGTAATTTTGTCTTTATTTATAATTGTCTTGATTGTTAACCTGCTGTTTAGAATCTGACTGGCAATTTGTTTACATTATTGAAAGCTAAATGTATTTGTCTCCAGAGCAATATATATTATCCAAACCTTTAAAATAGTGACTTTTTAAACGGTTTGATAAATACCTAATTATAGTCGTCAATTTGTTAACTATGTTTTTCACATTTCACCTCACAAACCAACTCAGTTGTTTTTGTCACAGAGTTTAGAGTAGGTTTGCAGTAGTTTCATTAAATGTTTCTTTAATAAAATTACCTGTTTTGCATTCGAGATAAGCGTTATCTTCTCTGCGGTCCCCACTGACCATTTTCAAACAAATCCTATCACCCAAAAGCACTACTTGCGATTACGTGTTATGCAAGTAGCAACAGAAGGCAATTCAAAATATGTCAGAAACAAATAATCATTTTTTGGATAGAAGGCTAATCATTTTTCTTTTAATTAAAAACAACTAATGAAGCTGTATTTCTTGTGTTTTTGGGATCAAAGTAACAGCAAGATTCCTTTATTTATTCTTACTGTTGTAGCCCTTATTTTTATATTGTTTTTAGGGCTGCAACTTACAGCTGTGTATTGCTGCCATGCCAGAAAAATAAAAACAGATCAGTATCGCATTCTAACGTGAAAGGTGTATTGTTATAACAAGATGGTTTTTTATGTTATAACATGATATTTTCACGTTATAACGTGATCCTTTATTGTTTTAACATAAAACGTTTCACGTTATAAGATGATACTGATCTGTTTAAATTTTTTCTGGCATGTATATTTTGACAATATGACAATACAAATAAGCGAATGTATCATCATCATTCTATCCACCTTTTCGGTGAATACTGGAAACTCATAGGACCCTGCAGGGTCTTATTTAAAAGACAACCAGTAGGTCATTCAATTGCTCATGGGTTTACAATTCACTATAGGCGGAATAGTTTTCCCTTTTTGGTTTTCAATAACATGCATTTTCTATCTGACCTTGTAGCTTAATGAAATATTTGAATGGTTGCTAAGCTAAGATAAGTGCAAGTAGCCGGACTGAAATGGCCTTTTTGAATTGCTGTTGTTAAAGGAAAAAAATCTAATAAATGTTCGCTTTTTAGGTGAATTGGATAGAAAATGTTGCATTCCATCTCGCGTTATGAATCATGGTTTCTTTACAACGGCTAGTGAATAACCACGATACACGCTACAATATATAATAATTTATTTTACTTAATTTTCCATGGCTTTATATATATATGCACCTGAACTAAAGTTGACTTTCCAGGATCCTTGTCCAGATCTCTCTCTCTCTCTCTCTCTCTCTCTCTCTCTCTCTCTCTCTCTCTCTCTCTCTCTCTCTCTCTCTCTCTCTCTCTCTCTCTCTCTCTCTCTCTGCCGGAGCTGTGTATACAAAAAAAGAGTCACCAGTTGATTGAAGTGGGGCCCTTGTCGTGGTGTTACTGGCCCTCCACGTACAAAGTCACTCAGAGTTTCACAGGCCGGTCTGAAAATTATGGCCAAGGGCGTTTATTGAACGTTCACCTAGACAACCAGAAAGTGTTAACAAAGCAGCAGGCTAGTGCATTTCTGAACTCAATTTAACATTTTTATTTTTGTGTCTCCTAACTGCTGTTAATGCAGGTTTGATACAGAGGTAGGGTTGCCCTCCCCCCCTCCCTCGCTGTCTCTATCTCAATCGCTCTCTCTTTCTTTCACTCTGTATATACTGTATGTCGTCCTTCCTTCCTTCCTTCTTTCTTTCTTTCTTTCTTTCTTTCTTTCTTTCTTTCTTTTTTTCTTTCTTTCTCTCTCTCTCCGGTCTCTCCTACCCATTCCCTTCCCTCCGTTTTGTCTTCCATTCTTACCTGTCTGTAGCTGGCAGCGAGGTTATTTTGAGAGTGGACTTTAGATGGCTTTCTTACAGCTCTTTAACAGTGGGTGTCCTTCTTGAGCTAAATTACAGTCACAATAGCACAGCTCGCGTTTCATTGGCTTCCTGACAGCCGTTAATTAAAAGGTAATTATTTATAGCTATATTTACCTATTACGTCCTTTCATACGCTTATACCTTGCTCCCCGCCCCCTGCGTTTTCTTTTTAACAACTTTAAGCTTTTTTTTTTGGGGGGGGGTTGAAACAAGATATAATCTAGTTCACAGTTACAGCCAATCCCTTTGCTCCCTTTGCCTTTTTCCATTACTCCCCTTCTCCTCTCCGCTCCTCCCTTCTTCCTGCTTTAGTTGTTATCGATTTCTTTCTAGTTAGCACTTTAGCGTTCGGCGCTGAGCTTTGTGCGTTCTCTGCTTACGGGCGGCGCTGGAGAATGGAGAGGGATAATTGAAAAGAGTGGAGCAGAGGAGAAACAGCACCACAGTATCTGTTCGTGTTTGAGTTGTACGTCCTTAAACTGACAGCACACTGCTGCTGTCACTGCGTTTGAGCATGACAATTAGGAACACAATTAAGAATGAGAGAAGCACCGGGAAACCGCGGAGCACACATGCACTGTGTTCTGCTAGCTCTCCCCTGCTCTCCTTTCCGCTGGATAATTAGATAATTACAGATGTAATTGTTTTTATTATCCTGTAACTTGTGGCCCATTGAGATGCTAACATTGCACAGAGCAACACATTGTGAGTGGTCATGGTTGCCACAGTTCAGCATGGGAAAAAAAAAGTCAAACCTACCTCGCTTTGAATTTCTGTGGCAAATTATTTAACAGTGTATACGTGTGTGTGTGTGTGTGTGTGTTTGTCTGTGTGTTTGTTTGTTTGTGGTGGATGGTTTTGTGGAGAGGGCAAAGAATGATTTGCTGCACTCAGAGTCAACCACTTTGATGTTAGGGGCTGATTCGTCAACCAATCCCGTTGGATGACCTAGTTCTTTTTGCCGATGCTCCTTCAGCACTAGGACGCGCTCAGAGTGGGGCTGAATGGCTGAGCTGGGTCTTGGGAGCAAGACACTTCTTCAGAAACAGAAAGGGAAGCAGGCAGGAATGTTGCATGGGGTTTAGGGGCAGATGACTATTGTGTGACCCCCCCCCCCACCCACTCGTCCCATTCTTGTTCTTTTTGGTGTGTGTGTGTGTGTGTGTTTGTGTCTCTGTGTGTGGGCGCACGTGTGTGTGTGTGTGTGTGTGTGTGTGTGTGTGTGTGTTAGCTCAAAGGGATTCTACTCTGTGTCATTCACATAGATGGCTGCCAAGGCATATCAGCTTTATTTAGCTCAGTGTAGTAGAGATGTAATAGGAGATTAGGGATTTGGCGTAGCAGGAGAATCCAGCAGATTGAATTGGAGGTTTAATTGTGTTCATGTCCCGTGGACACTGTAGTGGTTTTGTAATTGAGTCAAATCCGTTTTGCTTTGAATATGGCAAATCACTAATACTTTATTTATTTATTTATTTATTTTCGTTTTCCCGGTCAATGTTAACGAGAGGGTAAAAAAAATAAAATCTGGGATTACCTGGCTATCACACGTCAGTCAAACCATCCATACCTTTTGCAAAAAAAAAGGATTTAATTGTTTTACCTGTATTTACTTCCTCTTCCTAGCTGTAAATCCAGAAGGTTGTGATGTACCACTCCTTCATCCCACTGAGACTACAGAAAGCCCAGAGTACTGTGGTTTACCCGCCCCCCCACCCCTCCCTCTCTCCTCCCTGGTCCTCCCTTATCCAAATTCCTGGTTGGAGATCAGTGTGATCAGGTGCTGGAGTGCGGCCTGTGGTAGGGACCTGCTGGAGGTAAATTATTCATGCTCTTAAAGCTATATATAGCACCGTGCCCTGAATGGCTGCCAGGTCCTCACCAAATTCTGACTCCCAGCCTCATTGCCATGATCCCATTGCAATGTACATCCCTTCCTCTTCACCTCCTTTCTCATCCTCCTCTCCATCTACAACGCCTGTTTCTCCTCTGATTCTTCTTCTCTTTCTCACCTGCTCCTCTCCTCTTATTCTCCCTTGGCTCCAGATAGAGAAGGTTACCCCCCCCCCCCCCCAGAATGTTTTTATTTAGAATACACACCTTGCATTATTCTGATTTCCCCAAATACTCGTCATAGGTTATTTTTAATCGACTCAGCGCTTTGTACATGTAACTGTGGAAGGAAACCGAGTCTTCAAGTTCTTTTAGCATGTGTACTCATGTTGAAAGAATTGATTCTGTCTAAAACAGAAAACAAGCATTGACAAAAGAAATGCTGCTTATTTGCCAGAGGACCCTCCAAAGCAACTACTCTACTTTGCCTAAATTGAGAGAGGTCACTAAGGACATTCAGAATATATATACCCGGCAACAACATGTTCAAGTTTCATGTCTGGGTTTAAACAGGTGATTGAAAGGAATTGAGCGAAACTACTATTCTATTATGTTATTGTAATAACTAATGTGGTAATCAATGATTGATTATGCAAATCACAATATGGAAATATATGATTATTTCAAAATATTATTGATTCCACATAGGATGTGGTAGATTCTCCCTTTGGGATGAGGATGGGAGATCACAATAACAACGGTTCTGCTGCAGACAGGCTCTCGACTCGATGCACAGCCAAAATCTTCTACTGAAACCACGGATGTGTCTGTCTGGGTTGTTATTATTATTATTATTATACCTTACAGTTTAAATACCGTACGGTCAGAGTAGCGTACATTCTCTCCGCTGTCTTTTCTGGGATGATCTAATCCGTGGTTGTGTTCCTTTCAAAGTGCAGTAGGTCCCAACCGTGTTCCCCCAATGACCCACATTCCAAAGCAAGTCGCCTTTGGCCTGAAGACAGTGCACAGTCACGTCCTGTCCAATGGGAATGGAGGGATGCAGGAGCGTGGGCTCTGCTCCAGTGCTGTGGCCCACCGCCTGTAGAAATGGCATGCGTTTAAAGGGTGCACTGTTCTTTTTAAAACAACCTCCCCCTTGCCCTATATAAGGCTGAAACCTTGACATGAAACGCTGATGTTTCTCAAAGCTGTGATGTTGTGCGGCCTAATTATTTCCCCCTGACATGAAAGAAGCCTATAGTTTGACGCCTCCATGTATATTGGGGGGAGGAGGAGGGGGGGGGGGGGGGGTCTTGCAGAGTGGGATGAGCATTGGGAAATTCCTTTGAAACTAAACTTCTTTTTGGTATGAAAGCTGGTGCTTTGTAGATGGCATTCATTTTGTATGTGCAGATTTAAAGAATGTTGTGTTCCGTTGTGTTGTGTTCCCCCTGTGGTTCTATAGGTCCGGTGGGTGAGTGTACGAT
Organism: Galaxias olidus; assembly: GCA_026901105.3. NCBI lineage: Eukaryota > Metazoa > Chordata > Actinopteri > Galaxiiformes > Galaxiidae > Galaxias > Galaxias olidus. The sequence goes on from JAPMUY010001218.1 coordinate 116,866, forward strand.
ATAAAACATATAGAACGCGTTCAGCCCACCGGGTTGGGCCGGGCTTGGTAGGCTGGGCTGAAATTATTGCACCTATTTGGGGAGGAAATTGTTGTTTTTCTTGAAATATTTTCAATCAGTTGATGTTTCTTTACCACCCTTTCAGCTTTTTATGATTGTGGATTGTGTATGTATATCTGAGTGATTGTTAGTGTGTGTGTGTGTGTGTGTGTATGTGTGTTTTTGTAGTTTCGCGTGTGTGTGTGTTTCATGTAGTTTTGTGTGTTTGTGTGTGTGTGTGTGTGTGTGTGTGTGTGTGTATGTTAGTGTGTGTGTGTGTATTCACATCCTGTTAAGGCTGAGCAGCTTTTCACAATGGTGATCTCTCAAAGATGAACAACCGATACCCCCCCCCCCCACCCTGAAATACAGGGTTTCTTTTGGTGTCACGGGGGCCAGACCCTTCCCCCTTACAACCATGTGCACTAAACAGATACAGTACTTCCATGTACTATGCCTTTTAAAGTATAGCCCCCCCCCCCAAAAAGAGTACCTGTGAGTTTATTTGCAGCTTATTTTAAAAGGGGGGTTTTCAGGAAGAAAACTGCATTATATATTTGTATTGATCTCCACAGTTGCCTGGCAACTGCTTAGCAGAGCATTTACAGTTAATAAAAAGTGAGTGACATTAGCTCTTGGTATTATATTAAAGTAAAGCACCGATTTTCCTTTAGGGGGAGAAAAAAAAAGAAAGAAAACAGAAAATGTGTGTTTGCTTTTTGTATGTGAAGTGAGATTGCGGAGAGTCTATAGATCTTTGTATATTTGCTCAGGGTATTATAAATGCAGCAATGTGCCCAATTAACCGTGTTTACATGAAGGTGTTATTGTGTGGTCGTTTCCTTTGTGCAGGGGGTCTTTCTCGAACCAAAAGCCAGCAACAGTGAAAAGTGCCTTTCTTTTTTAGTTTCATAAGCTGACAAAAGACTCAAATGTATTTTTCATTTCCCCCCCCCTACAGGCTTTGAAAGCATTTTGGAAGGCTTGTTTGGACAGGGATTAGTCAAAGATTTCACCCTTTTTCAAGGTAAGTAAGGATGACAATGCTTTACTGTATCTCCCATCAAGTGCTTCTAAAATACTAACGTTGAAAAACACCACATAAAACTTTTTGAGTGTTAGTGTTGATTATTCAGGCTAGGCCTGCAGGCAAAAGAATGTCACGTATTAAATGATGCTGGCATTTGTCTTTCAGTTGAATAACTTCAAACCCTGAGAAACAAAATGGCCTCCCGGAGTCACATGACCAATCCCCCACCAACTTAAGACATTTTTAGCATTTTTTATGGAGCGTCATGTTCGTTCATAGATCACATATGCAGACACACATACGCTCACATCCTCTCTGCATAGACACACAAAAACCATAACTCTCACAGAAAAAAATAGAACTGCCATGAGACTCAGTATAAGACCCTTTCAGTGAAGTGGGTGAGGGCGAGGGGGGGGGGGGGGGGCGCAGGGGTTCAGTAGCAGCATGGTCGAAGCTAATTAACCCGCTAGCAGAAAAACATAACGGACAAAACCACAGGGTTCAAAAGCTCTAGTTCCCTTTGACCTTTCAGGGGGAAAAAAGACACGCGTTTGCCTATTGGCTCAGTAACATATACTACCTTTCTAAAGAACAGATCGTCCAACTGAGTGGATGTGTTCATCTTTATATTCTAATGAATAATGATTAATTGGATTTCGTTTTTAGCGCTTTTTCTCAGGATTCAAAGCGCTTTACAAAATTGGTCGGCAATTACAATTACGTACACACAACAAATGGACTGACAGCTATCACTCACAGCTATCACTCTGGGTGATACCACAGCAGCTAATTTTCAGCAGACTTGCTCACCCAACACACACACCAGTTCTGTTGGCAGCGCCTAGTCAGGGCACTGATAGGAGTATTAACCCATGTTTTTTGTAAGTGGGAGGAAACCGGAAAACCCATGTTCACACAAACACGGAGAACATGCAAACGCCACACAAAAGCCCTTGGACTTGCTGGGGTTTGAACCTAGGACCTTCTTGCTGTGCGGCAACAGTGCTAACCACTAAGCCACCGTGCTGCTTAGTCTGTATTGATACAGCTGCTCATTTCCCCACCTGGGAATAAATTAACAGGTTAATACGTTTCCTTTGTAGGTCCAGGATAACTGGGCTCAGCTGTTGAGTTCGAAAATGTGAAAATCCAAGCGTGGCGAAATATTTGTTCTCTTCCTCTTTCTGTCACTCTCTTTCTTCCTCTTATTCGGCCTCTCCCCTCCACTTTCTGCGTCTGTCTCCTCCCTTCCCCACTTCTCTCTGTACATTTAAAAGCAAAGCGGTTGGAATTGAGGGTTTTTAAAAGACAGAAATTGAGTGCCATGGCAACCGCCTAATCTCTGTGGAGCTCAAACAAGTGCCTGTACACAAAGTGATATTTTCAACACAATCACTCTCCTTCCTTTTTCTACGTCATTCTCTCCATCTTTTCTTCTTCTACGCGTAATAACTGGCATTACAAACAGCACCATCCTCGCTGTTGATTGCTGGGAAGGGTGTTGCCTTGAAGACAGGTTCAGACTAGGGGTACATGTCGAAACCCTTGCGCTGCTCCACTCTTGTACGTTGGCTGCGTCTGTCACTCACGTTCAGCCTGTAGTGTTGGGAACTGTTAGTGGCTTAACGATGCTGACTCGGGACATGTGCTGTGTTTCTCGTGGTCGTATTTGGGATATCGAGAAAAAACGCAGTGGCTCCGGTTTCTTTTGCGTCATGCCGTTGCCCTCCTATACAGGTCAAACTACACGTTTACATTCCATGTTGAAGAGTGATACATACTGAATACAATATTGTATTTTCTCTTAATTATATTATATTGTATAGCTACAATCTAAAGCGTATTTCAAATGTTATATTGTACTATTTTTGTATATATTTGTAAATATTGTTTCTATATTCTATGCCATGTACGGTGACCTTGGGTGTCTACAAATTAAATGTATTATTATTATTTTATTTTTTATGTCGTTGAATGACTGTCATTCTAACCCATGCTATCTCCCTCGAACACAGATTGCGAGCCAGAGGGAGTGTCTGATTGGTCGTTTGATGAGAACTGTCTCTTTTGCTGCTTAAGGCGCGAGAAAGTCAAGGTAAATAAATGAACGCTGTTAGTCGTCCCTGATGGATTATCTTATGTATCAGTCATACCTAACACTTCATATCTCTCTCATTGTCTTTTGTTTTTCATCTTTCACTCTCTCTCTCTCTCTTTCTCACACACTCTCTTTCTCTCTCTCTCTCATGCACACACTCTCTCTCTCTCACACACGCACACTCTCTTTCTCTATCTCTCTCTCTATCTCTATCTCTCACACACTCTCTTTCTCTATCTCTCTCTCTCACATTCTCTCTCTCTCACACACTCTCTCACATTCTCTTTCTCTATCTCTCTCTCTCTGTCTCTCTCTCTGTTGTGTCACTCTTTATCCTTCTCTTCCATTCATGTATCTTTATCTGTGCTATCTCTGTCTCTCTCTGTTTCTTGCTGGGCTTCCCACCCCCTTGTAGTGTTGTTCTACTGATATTTGCATGGTGAAACTGAGACATGGTCTTGACAGCCTTTTAGCTTTGGGAAGAGGCTTTTAATAATGATTTGGGAGGAGGGGGAAGGGGTGTGGAGTAGAGAGGGAATAGGGAGAGGAGAGTGGAGGGGTGTGGAGTAGAGAGGGAATAGGGAGAGGAGGGTGGAGAGGGAGGAGTAGAGAGGGAATAGGGGGAGGAGGGTGGAGGGGTGTGGAGTAAAGAGGGAATAGGGAGAGGAGGGTGGAGAGGGAGGAGTAGAGAGGGAATAGGGGGAGGAGGGTGGAGGGGTGTGGAGTAAAGAGGGAATAGGGAGAGGAGGTGGAGGGGGAGGAATAGAGAGGGAATAGGGAGAGGAAGGTGGAGGGGTGTGGAGTAGAGAGGAGGGAAGGAGAGGGAGAGGAAGGGAAAGGGAGAGGAGGGTGGAGAGGGAGGAGTAGAGAGGGAATAGGGAGAGGAAGGTGGAGGGGTGTGGAGTAGAGAGGGAAAAGGGAGAGGAAGGTAGAGGGGGAGGAGTAGAGAGGGAATAAGGAGAGGAGGGTGGAGGGGTGTGGAGTAGAGAGGTAATAGGGAGAGGAGAGTGGAGGGGGAGGAGTAGAGAGGGAATATGGAGAGGAGGGTGGAGGGGGAGGAGAGAACATTCAGACAGTATTCATAAGGGAAAAATCCTCCACACAAATGTTTTTTTTGTCACCTTTCTTTTGTTTAGAATATAAAATGTTATTGGTTCTCAAAAGCTTTCTAAAAAAAGATTCTCTGGACTGGCTTTCCTACTGTACTTAATGAAATATATGGCCCACCCATCCCCCCGCCCCACACCCACACACTGCGTCAGAGCTGACTGATCAGCTTGTAAAAACAAAAGGTACTTTGCATTTTTTGATGGCTCCAGTCGACCAATTGGAAGGCCTTGTTTACAGTCCTCGCCTTTTGCCTCTAAATCATTTTACAGATTGTCCGCTCTCTTCCTAAAATGGCAGCCCTGGTATTTCATAGTCTTAAAATATATGTGTTTTTCCTTTTGTTTGTATGCTAATCACCGTGACTTTGTTAATTATGGGACCCCTCGGCCAGCTATTTTGGGCGCCATTTTGTCTTTGTTTGATTGGAGGTGAGTGAAGAATTCTAGGCGGGTGGGCCAGCGTCACAAAGGGGTGTCCCCATGCAAATAGAGCATGTGCAGCGTTAGTCTGTCAACTTGACCTTTTCAACCCCCAAGGTCAGCCATCTGGCTCCTGAAGCATCTTCCTTCCTCTTTATATTCCTCAGCATGTCTTTGGGCCCTGGCCCTGATATTTCACTCTGGGTATTTAATTGTGCATAATGCCGTAGGAGCCACAGAGGGCGGAAACAATTGATTCATTGATCTGCAGCTATACAAACTCCCAGCGGAGAAAAAGAGATGCCTGGAAAGAGAAACAAAGTAGACAGAGTGGAGAAAGGCTTCCTTAAAGACAACCGTTACCTCAGGGCTACCTTAAATGTAGGATGTGTCTGTTGTTCTCCACTCGATTAGAAAGATCCCCCTCCACCTTCATTTCACATATGATTTATCATCAGTGTTTTATTACTTATAAGAAGAGGGCGACTGCTGCCCGTTCTAAACCAAGCTTCATATTCTGGACGAAAAACGTGCGTCATGTCTTCTCAAATGCAACTGTAACAAGGTCGCAACAAACTACGTAAATCTGATTATTGTTGCATGCAAACGTTTTAAGTTACAAGTAGAATGGCGAATCCCGAGCCGTGATAAATAAATAATAAATAATGGAATAACTCACAGGATGTTGATCATCAGGAGTAGATGGCTTGTACTGGTTATTCCTAGCTATGCTTTGTTTTTATATTTCAGCTACAATCCAGTAATAATGTGATTAAATACAGCAAACAATGTAATTCCAGTAATTTGATGTAATTATTACACACTGATTAAAGGGCTGCAAGCCCAACACTTTTGGAACAATAGAGCCACATATAGGGTTATTGGAAAAAGCACGAAGATAACGTGCTAATCCTGTTAACACACTGATCATACTTATCCCAACTCTGTGAAAAGGACGTTTCTTCAAAAATAAAAAATAGAAACAGACATTTGATGGACGTTTTATTTTATTTTGGCACTTTAGATTTTTGACAGACTTTGCCTTTCTTTTCCCTGAAGGAACACTCAGTGAGCAACAGCAACAGCACAGCCAGTCAAGTGTTGTCAGAGTCCGAAGACTTCAAGATCAACTGCCTGGAGAAGCAAGCCCAAGACTTCCTCAATGCTGTGTTCCACAGAAAGGGTAAGGTTACATTTCCGTCAAGCTCACTCTGTTTGGGCTACCAACTACCTCAGCCATTGTACTACAACTACAATAAGCATCATTATATCCAGCATTAAAGTGTTGCCTTTTTTCTCAGCACAATGCATGGTGAGCGTGGTGGTATTATGTACCATCTACATAGATTTGGAATGAATTCCTATGGAGCCACCCACTGGAAGTAAACAATACATGCCTCAGTAACAATTCATGGCCGGGGACAAAAACGCTTTTTAACACAAAAACGGCTCTCTGTTAGGAGACATGCAATTGTAATGGCAGTGACCTCAGCCAATGTTCCAGAAAAGAAACAAGCTCTGTTTGTCTTTGGAAAGGAATATTCTAGACAATATGTAGAGTGTGTTCCCAGCCTGCAGTATGAAAGGGGTTTTTGTAAATGTGGAGAGTCAGGATTGGTAGGGCAGCGGATTCTGGTACAATCAATGGGTCGTCCCAATCAATGGGTCTGCCCAATCAATTTGGGTGCATTCACCAGGGGGAGCCGCCAGCAAGGCTGCTATATATAGACAAACACACACACACACACACACACACACACACACACACACACACACACACACACACACACACACACACACACACACACACACACACACACAACCCCATGCAATCAGGGGCAGTGTAAGTATCAAGTAAAAAGACAGTGTGTATTGTATAGTCCCTCATGCACTCTATAAAGTGTGCATGTACACACACACACACACACACACACACACACACACACACACACACACACACACACACACACACACACACACACACACACACACCATGCAATCAGGGGCAGTGTAAGTATCAAGTAAAAAGACAGTGTGTATTGTATAGTCCCTCATGCACTCTATAAAGTGTGCACGTACACACATGGACACACACACACACACACACACACACACACACACACACTCTCTCAAACACATTCAAAAAGTGCAAAAAGAACTTCACACATCCACACCCACGTCTGGTCTCTTCCAAACCAGGGTGTTGTAGCTTCCTTCCTGACAAAGTACTTTTATGTGGATGTTTTTCTCCTGTCTACCGTGGGCCCGCAGCACATTTAGACGTTGCATTGTTTACTTTGAAAAAGCCCAGGATGCAGAGCAGAATGACTGGCCCCCTAAAGGAAATGTTTATCCAAAAAAGCTTGTCTGCCAAATCACTTGGCTTTGTTATAAAGAAAAAGCGTGCAATGAGGAGTATACAGTATGATGATATTTTTGTTAATGGGTTAAAAGTTTTTCATACACAAGGGCATTTTTTTTAAAAGAAAAGAACGCTACACTCACTGTACATCATGACTGCAGCCAGTAGAATACACATCGCATGCAGGATTAAATATCAGTGATTTGGGATTCATTTGGATGCAGATTTTTTGGGGGGGATTACTTTTAGGATAATGTATTGTTTGAGGATTGAGATTGCTGGACTTCTAGTGACCTACGGCCAAACTAGTTCACAGATAACAGAACTGTTGACGGGTATGTGACTGCTGAATTAGAAAAAAAATCCAAAAAGAGTCTGAATGTTTAGCCCATAGATCTAGGTGGGTTTCCCTTATTATACAACGTTGTTGTTAAGTACTTCGATTCTGATTGGCTGGAAGGGACTGTATGGTTGTCCGGAAATACCCTGCATATCGGCAAAGCTTGCGTTGTTATTGATCCCACTGCCTTTCTTGGAAAGAAACGTCCTTAAGCGCGAGGATTGGCCAGGCGCTCATGCGCCCTCGTTCGAGTCCTTGTGCATGCAATATAGATCTGTTTATGTCTATCCCTAATGTTGTTCCTAACTGTTTTATGAAAAACTGAAACTAAAAGCTTCACTGCTAAGGGCGCTTGGCCAATCCTGTCGCTTGAGGGTGTCATTCCAAGAAAAGCAGTGGGATACGTGTTAGCTAGCTAGCTAAAGCTATAACATCATAAGCAAATGTAGACTAAGTGTAGACCGCTATTTACTGGAAGAATATTTCCATTGAATACTTTTTACTGGTTTACCTTGTATTGGATACTGGTTTACCTTGTATTGGATATTTTTTCTGGTTTACCTTGTATTGGATACTTCTTTCTGGTTTACTTTATATTGGATATTTCTTTCTGGTTTACTTTGCATTGGCTGGTAGTTGTAAAGCAAAAAGCATGCACGTTTGCAGTTGCCAAGCAACGCCAGTCGCCATCCAAAGTTCTGTGAATTAATGAAATCTAATTATATATTTAACATATATAATTTGACATATTGCATAAAATGCATTTTTTTTGTTTCTGATGGTGTACTGGGGGGCTGGGCAATGCGGAGGTAATGTGGTCTGAGGCAGAGACGCGTTGTGTGAGGGCATTTAGATCCCGAATTGGCCAGCAATGCCACATATTTCCCCTTACTAAATATGTATTCCGTGTGAAATGACAAAGTTTTTTACTGAACGACATTTCTAACCGCTGAACAAACATTCATGGTGTCTGTATCTCGTTTCTTCCCAGCAGACCTGCCCAGTTTCTCGGATCCCCGCATCCCTCAAGTGGCTCGCGAGATAATGCAGCGAATGATCCGTCAGTTTGCTGCTGAATATACCTCAAAAACCAGTTGTACTCAGGACCACCCCTCTCGGGCTCCCGAGCCTCACCTGCCCAACGGCACCAAGGACCAAAGCCTGCCACGAGCCCCCTGTCTGGCCCCGGGCTCTGGGCCCGTAGGACCTTTGTGCCCACTGGCCCTGCCGGCCCCCACCTCTCCATCTTCCTCCTCCTCCTCCTCTTCCTCCTCCCCCTCTTGCTCCCCGTCTCCCACCCTGGGGCCAGGCCAGAGCCCGACCTCCACCACTGCCGCCGTCGCCATCGCCACGCCCGCTGCGTCTGCCACGGGAAACGGTACGGGTACCGGTGGTGCTGCCTCTGCACAGAACCCTGTCCTCAGCAAGCTGCTCATGGCCGACCAGGACTCCCCGCTGGACCTCACCTTGAAGAGGAGCGACGCCCAGCCCAGCAGCCATGGTGACCAGCACACACACACACACGCACGCACGCACACACACACACACACACACACACACGACTAACAAACACACACACACACACACACACACACACGACTAACAAACACTCATACACACAAAGCACACACAACAAAAATACTAGCAGACACTCATACACACCCAAAGCACTACTGGGCAGCTGTAAGGCCTGAGTGAGCACGCAAGCCTTTTTTAGTTGGTGGTTTAGCTGAATGTTATCAAACCACCCCAGCAGAAGGAGATCCCTAAGCCCTACACACAGACGCGGTGGCAAAGGGCACGGTGAAAAAATCTGTCTTCTCAAAAAATGTATTTCTCAATCCATAAAAGAGAAAATATTAAAACATTTTAAGCAGTCATATACCAAACCTTTCAACTCCCAACCACCCGCTAACCCCCCCCTCTTAACCTTTGCCCTAGATATATTTTGGAGGGATTATCTTTAAATCCAACCACATACAGTATCCAGATCGCCTCTTTGTTTTCCCTGTTGAACTGGATGATATGTAGCCATGCATTTTTGCTTTAAACAAAAGTTGTGTTCTCACAATAAATATCTCAATCCGTAGAAGGGAAAATACATTTAAAGCAGTTATAAAAACCTAAAAACTCTCAACAACCAGCTGACAGCAACCCCCCCCCCCCCCCCCCCCCCCAACCTTTGGCCTAGATATATTTTGGTAGGGATTATCTTTAAATCCATCTACACACAGTATCCAGTCTCCCTTATTGTATTCCCTGCTGGACTGGATGATATGCAGCTATGCATATCACGGCATGATTTTTTTAGAGGTCATCTGATTGAAAAACAAAAAAAGCCCTGAAGATTAGAGAGAGAGAGGGAGTCACAGGTTCTGTGTTCATATGGAGGGGTCGAAGGTCAGCTGCACTCTGGGGATTACCCGGCATAGGAGGGGCAGTGCGACACACACATCCTCACCAGAAACACAAACACACATTCACACAGGGCCCTACACAACACAGACACACATATCCTCACCAGACACACAAACACACACATTCACACAGGGCCCTACACAACACACACACATATCCTCACCAGAAACACAAACACACATTCACACAGGGCCCTACACAACACACACACATATCCTCACCAGACACACAAACACACACATTCACACCGGCCCTAGACAACACAGACACACACATCCTCACCAGAAACACAAACACACATTCACACAGGGCCCTAGACAACACAGACACACATATCCTTACCAGACACACAAACTCACACTCACACAGGGCCCTACACAACACAGACACACACATCCTCACCAGAAACACAAACACACATTCACACAGGGCCCTAGACAACACAGACACACATATCTTCACCAGACGCACAAACACACATTCACACAGGGCCCTACACAACACAGACACACACAGAAAGAGTCGTTCACAGAGAGAGAAAGAGAGAGGTATACTATAGAGGAGGAGAGCACAGAGGAGACTGCAGGCTGTCAGTAAGAACATATAGAAAATGTTGCGGGAGGTTATGGAATGTTGACAGAGAGATTTGTGTCATGATTAGATGTCACTGACGGTCACCAGGATTTGTATCGATCTTTATTATTTCCGTTTTTTTTCTTCTTCTTTTTTAAACTTTTGACATTTTTGAGTATTTTTGAATGGATTCTTCTTCCACGTTCCAATGTTTACGTTTACATTTCAAAATACTTTCTGCTACACCACAAATCACTTTTCTCTCCCATAGTCTTTCATCATCCTGCTTGCCAAACCCAATTTGAGATCACAGATATTTATATATGCTGGTATCCTTGTGTGTGTGTGTGTGTGTGCGTGTGTGTGTGTGTGCGTGCGTGCGTGCGTGCGTGCGTGCGTGCGTGCGTGTGTTTGCGTGTGTGTGTGTGCGTTCCTTTGTCACGTGTCTTTTAATCTGTAGATGGAGTCCTTGACCTTTCGACCAAGAAGAACAGCTTGGGCAGCAGCCTCCTCCGAAACTCTCACAGCTTCTCCTCCACGTCTAAAGTCAAAGGGTAAGAGCAGGGGAAGCCTCACTAATCACGGGGCCAGTCATAGTGGAGCCGACGGAGTGTGATTTCAACTGATTTTCCTCCTCCGTTTGGGCAGTAATCGTCCATTTTGGGAGCGACAGAGCAGAGGAGATAGGAGCCTTTAATCTGCTGTATGAGTGGCAAAGAGAAAGGCAGCGGTCCCCTTCAGTAATGCTGCTGCCCATTTGCCCATTGAATCCTCTATTTCAGTCCGTCAAAACGCTCCAACACCTTTCATCTTTCACTCAGGGGGTTTTTCCGCTCCCTGATCGATGCTTTATGTGCTATTGATTTGACGGCAGTTTATTTCTAAAGTAGGTATTTATGCACAGGTGTAGTATTTATAAATCAGGATGTCCCTCGGCGAGACTTGTGTTTAAAGCCTGAACATGTGACACCAAGCCTTTTCTCTTTATTCAAATGCTTTATTCAGTTGCCACAGTTAGCGACAAAAAGCTTCGTCCATAAATTCAGTCGTGAATTTAGTTTTTGGCAGTTTGTCATTATATTTAATATTTTCCATCAAATTGGATTAAATTAGCCACACTTATTACACCTCGTTAACACAGAAATGTAGTCTATTTATGCCGCTAACATGAATTTGGGAAAGTTTGATAAATATTTCTGTTGCACATTCCAATCCCTATCCATTAGTATTGAAGATATGCATATAGAGCTCACTGTCAATTCACTGGCCAATTAAACAGGATTTGGGGGAACTGTGGGGGGTACATTGAGGGCAGATAATAAATAAATGACAGATTTGTTTATTTACTACAGATATCAAGCTTTATAAAGGCGATATATCCCCTGAAAATGAGGTTTAAACATAAAACCCATTTTAAATCGGGTTAGGTATTATCTCTTAACCATGACCACCTGCAGTGCTGCATGGGTCTGAACCCGGCTTCCCGCAGGGCGGGCGCTGTGTGTTCAGTCAGTGGGCCCCTAGAGACTTTCAGAGCCCTGCATCACGGGCGCTGTGTGTTCAGTCAGTGGGCCCCTAGAGACTTTCAGAGCCCTGCATCACGGGCGCCTCCCCCTCTCCTCACCCTCCTCCTCCCCCTCTCCTTACCCACCCTCCTCCTCCCCCTCTCCTTACCCACCATCTCTCCTCCCCCTCTCCTCACCCACTATCTCCTCCCCCTTTTCTCACCCAACCTCCCTCCCCCTTTCCTTACCCTCTATCTCCTCCTCTCCTTACCCTCTATCTCCTCCCGCTCTTCTTACCCACCCTCCCTCCTCCTCTCCTCTCCTTACCCACCCTCCCTCCCCCTCTCCTTACCCAACATCCCATCCATAGTTCCAGGAGGATTACAGTGTAAAACAGCCTCTAAACTCTCGTGCTAACCCCAGACTAGTTACAGAAGGATTACAGTGTAAAGCAGCCTCTAAACTCTCCTGCTATCCCGAGACTAGTTACAGGAGAATTACAGTGTAAAATAGCCTCTAAACTCTCGTGATAACCCCAGACTAGTTACAGGAAGATTACAGCGTAAAACAGCCTCTAAACTCTGCTGCTAACCCCAGACTAGTTACGGGAGGATTACAATGTAAAGCAGCAGAATGGGTTGATATGCTGATGAGCTAATAATGGCAGCGGTGGCACACAGACCCTCCTGTTAACCCTCCATTGTTTTAGATGAGCACCAGGACCCTCCTCTGTGATAATCTGCCTCTGAGCCCCCTGCTGAAGACCCCATGCTGAGGACCCCCTGGGTTACACTTGTTATGTGTTTTCTCAGACCAATGTCTGTGACTGTATTGTTGTCTAACCCACTAGTTTATTATTCCAATATTGGCTATTGATGCGGTACGGTGGGCAGGGTTTGTATCTGTTGTTAAGTGTGATCATATTGGGAAAGCCATTGTGTTTTTTCCCTTCGGAGAAAGCTTCTTCCTGATTCTGCTGTTGCTATAGTGACACAGCAATAGGATGTGGTTACAGTTGTTGAAGTGGAGCCATTTCCTCCCTCTGCACAGGCTGTGTTATTGTAGCATTATGAGATCCGGCCGTGTTGGCAATGGCAGCTTCATGGACTTAACATACACTAACATATAACGGGCAAGATGTTCATAAATACATTTAAAAAAAATCTAATCTTAAACCCTTTAAGTCCATCTACCTATGTGCCTTTAATGTTTAATGTTAATACTAAATCATTAACATTTGACCGTAATCGTTTTAATATGACAGCAACTCATTCGGATTGTAAAAGTTCTGCTTTTCATATTGAACAACGCATTATGTGCTTGATTGGAATACAATGTATTTCATGGCACTATATATATATATGTACCTTAGCCTCTGTTCCAGCTTTCTACACAGTAACAAATGGAGGGATGGCCACCTGAGACCATATATACCTTTAACAAATATGTGTCCCTACAGAGTATAAACATTGTGATAATTGTGTCTCCTGCTGAGAGTCCCTCCCTTTGCTCATTCATCGTTACTGTATTATTTATTTCATTACTCTGCCCTCACTGTTTACCCTGTGTCGCTGTCTCCATGGTAACACTGCTTTACAAACAAGTTCAAGTTTGTCTTAACAAACAAAAAAATTACAAAAGTTATTAAATAAAATTAAATTAAATTAAATTAAATTAAATTAAATTAAATTAAATTTCAATTCATAATCCTGGGTGGCAAATACCATATAAAGAGACAGGCCTGAACAAGAGAAAGTTTTAATCATCCATGTTTGAGAATATCTTAGTTTTAATCATCCATGTTTGAGAGTATCTCTTAGTTTTAATCATCCATGTTTGAGAATATCTCTTAGCTTTGTAAGACCCATTTTATAGTTGATTAAAACAAAATGAAAACGTTAATTGATTTGATAGGAAATCTGTATTTAATATAGTGAGATTTATCAAGATACTTTGCAATCAGATACTTACAAATTACCTAAACTAATACTAATTCTGTTTCTAGTTTTATTTCTGAAGAGATTTGGTACACCTAATTAGTTCTTATTGGCAAGGCTTTCAAGGACTAATGTGTTTTGCATACCATTTAAAACAATTTGAGATGTCTATTAATTTATTTATACAGTATATACACTTCTCAAAAAAATTAAAGGAACACTTTGAAAACACATCAGATCTCAATGGGAAAAAAAAAATCATGCTGGATATCTATACTGATATGGACTGGGTAATGTGTTAGGAACGAAAGGATGCCACATCGATTGATGGAAATGAAAATGATTAACCTACAGAGGGCTGAATTCAAAGACACCCCAAAAATCAAAGTGAAAAAATTATGCAGCAGGCTAGTCCATTTTGCTGAAATTCCATTGCAGCAACTCAAAATGGTACTCAGTTCTGTGTATTGCCCCCACGTGCTTGTATGCATGCCTGACAACGTGGGGGCATGCTCCTAATGAGACGACGGATGGTGTCCTGGGGTATCTCCTCCCAGATCTGGACCAGGGCATTACTGAGCTCCTGGACAGTCTGAGGTGCAACCTGTCGGCGTCTGGTGGACCGAAACATAATGTCCCAGAGGTGTTCTTTTGGATTTAGGTCAGGCGAGCGTGGCGGCCAGTCAATGGTATCAATTCCTTCATCCTCCAGGAACTGCCTGCATACTCTCGCCACATGTGCTCATCCTGTTCCTCCTTGCACAAAGGAGCAGATACTGGTCCTGCTGATGGGTTAAGGACCTTCTACGGCCCTTTCCAGCTCTCCTAGAGTAACTGCTTGTCTCCTGGAATTTCCTTCATGCTCTTGAGACTGAGCTGGGAGACACAGCAAACCTTCTGGCAATGGCACGTATTGATGTGCCATGCTAGAGGAGTTGGACTGCCTGTGCAACCTCTGTAGGGTACAGGTATCACCTCATGCTACCAGTAGTGACACTGACCCTAGCCAAATGCAAAACTAGTGAAAAACTGTCAGAAAAGATGAGGAGGGAAAAAATGTCAGTGGCCTCCACCTGGAAAACCATTCCTGTTTTGGGGGTCGTCTCATTGTTGCCCCTCTAGTGCACCTGTTGTTAATTTCACTAACACCAAGGCAGCTGAAACTGATTAACAACCCCCTCTGCTACTTAACTGACCAGATCAGTATCCCGGAAGTTTAATTGACTTGATGCAATACTCTGATTAAAAAGTGTTCCTTTAATTTTTTGGAGCAGTGTATCTAAAAAGATAACAGTAATCCACTCCAACTCAATTAAACATTGTTGTAATTAAACATTGTTGTAATTAAATAAACATTGTTTTTGCTAAATGTTCTTGTTTTACGACCCACAACTCAATAACAACTGTCCCTCCTTCGTTTCATTTCGTCCAATCAGCCGCTCCCTGAGAGTGGACCAGCGTATCCTAGAAGTGGACGAGGAGGACAGGCCGCTGCCGATAAGTTTGGAGAACGGACAGAGGGACACCTACGTCAGCTCCACCTCCCACAAGCCCCCGCTGGCCCGCTCGCTGCTCATCAAGGAGGAGCTCCTCAGCCAGAAGCAGCGCCTCCTCAACCAGCCCGCCGCGCTCTCCCTGGCTGGTCTGGAGTCAGCAGGCCTCCTCAACCACGGCCAGTCGCTGCTGCGCTGGGAAGGCTCCTCCTCACTCTGGGGAGGCAAAGCCCAGCTGGATAGCCTGCTGAAGCTGAAGCAGTCTGGCGGGGCCCTGAGCGGGGCCCTCACCGACCTCAAAGACCTGCCCCTGTTCCTTGACAACCATCACCGCAACAACCACCACCACGGAGCCTTCTCCTCCAAGAGTTCCCTTCACAGCAACCACCACAACCAGGCCTCCAAGCCCCACCACCATCACCACCACCACCACCACGCAGTGAAGAAGGAGCCGGGCCTCTCGCCCCCCGTGGACCTGAAGATCCCCCAGGTCAGAGGCATGGATCTGTCCTGGGACCCCCACACCTCCGACCTGTACGGCTACGGGGCCATGGTGATGAGCGCGGGAGGCCTGGGAGAGAACGCCCTGAGCCGTAAGCTGAGGGCCATCCTCCCCAAGCAGAACCGGAGAGGGAGTGGCGGGGGAGGAGGCAGCCTGGGTGGACTGCTGGACGGGGCGGCCGACTACTGGAGCTCCGACATGGAGCAGTCCACCTCGGGCCCGCCCTACCCCACCTCTGACGCCGAGGGGGACCCGGGCTCCAAGCAGCCCAGGAAGAAGAGGGGCCGCTACCGCCAGTACAACAGCGAGATCCTAGAGGAGGCCATCGCCGTGGTGATGGGCGGGAAGATGAGCGTGTCCAAAGCGCAGAACATATACGGGATCCCTCACAGCACCCTGGAGTACAAGGTGAAGGAACGCCTGGGAACCCTCAAAAACCCCCCAAAGAAGAAGCTCAAAGTCATGATGAGGATGGAAGGAGGAGGAGCAGGAGGAGGAGGAGGAGGAGGGCTGGATTCAGCCGCAGAGTCGGAGAACACGCCCACTGATACACCTCGGGAAGACGCACCGCCGCTGGCCGCCGGCGAACTCAAGGACGAGTAAAAAAAACACAAAAGAAAGAAAGAGGAAAAAACACAAAAAGAAACTGAAGGTGAAGAATATTTCGTTGTCATAGAATTTCTAAACCAATTTATTTGATGAGAGAAAAAAACCAACAACTTTTGAATCCCTTAGACAAACGACTATATAAGTAATTGGAAACAGGTGGGGCCTTCTTTGTTCCTGTGTGATTTTCAGTGTCTGGGTGAGCACAAATGCAGTGATAGTGTAAGGAGGATTATTGTAAAAAAACACAAAATGGAGAGAATCATGACACTTTGTTCTCATTGGCTGGTTTTCACAGTTGGTCAGTAGACACTGTGCCCTCATTGGCTGAGCTTTTATATCAGGGAGCTTATCAAATGTGATTGAGCCATGACTTATATTCAAATTATTAAACATTTCTTAAGCATGCTGATTACCCACAGCATTAAAACCCTTATCCAGCCCTCAACCTTTCAACCTGAACTTGATATACTATCACCTATTAAGACCTACCACTGCTTCTAAAGGCAGTGGACTATCCTAATTGAAGCGTGGGAGGTTGAAAATTAACCCTTTGAAAAAAGTGTCAAATTGACTTCTCTAAACACTCTCTCGTACTTGATGAAATTGGTAAGTGAACTTTCTGTTATGTTTCCAACTGTAAAGCCAATCATGTCATGGATAACTCACCAAGGATGTAAATCCAAAAATAATTTCTCTCTTATTGCCAGGTAGCCATTATGCTTTAAATCGCAGATCTTAATTTCCTCCTCGGTTTTTCAGCTAATCTCTTAAGTGGACGAAAGCAACATTAATCTCTTCTTTTAAAAGAAAGAAAAAAAAGAAAAGATGTACTTAAGTCATTCAGGGATGCATGTTTGTGAGTTTCTTAGATGCTACTGACTTTTAGAATAGTTTGACAGGATTCTTCTTTCCTTCTTTGGGGTTTGTTTTTTTTGCACTACACTTTTGGTCTGGCACTTACAGACCAGGTTACCTCGGCATTGTTGCCATGGCATCATGCACTTATTTTGGTCTGTTTTGAAAGCCTGGCCCTCAACCTCTATACTAAGGTGGTAGACGTTGCCCTGAAATACTGATCGTCAATTAGATAGGGGAGTTATTATTTCCCTTGCGGTCAAGGCTAGGACCAAGGGAGGGGAGTTTAGTTGTGGATCAGAGAGTGGTTCATGGACAACAGCTACCTCAGAACCTCAACATGGTATCCCTCAACACTGGTCCTCTGACAAAGACTAGCATTGTTAGTTTACGGTTGTCAAGGAGCAGGTCTGTGGAATTCAGATGCCATACAGTTTATCATCTGGGCGTTTGACTAACCTAGGCCCACAAATCCCCATTTCAGATTTCTTTCTCTCTTTTTTTTTAATCAAACTAAGTAAGTTGATTGTTTAAACTAAATCTGTTTTCAATGTGTTGTTTGGAACTTTCAAAGACAGTTTTAAAACTAGTTTATTATGACTGTTTTTATGGGGTCAGAATTGGGATGGGAGGTGTTTTGCAGTGGGTAGGGGTAGTTGGTAGCTATGTGGAAAAGACAGGCAGATTTAATATATGAAATTATTAATTACACTCATAACTTTTAATGCCAATCTGCATTTCTGAATGATTATTCTCCTCGTTTTTAACTCAGGGTAACTGAGACAGACGAATCTCTTTTAAGTGGTTACAAAATGGGCGTTTCCTGCAGGACCTATAGTTGACAGGCAGGAGAACTGACCTCTCATAATGCTACTTTTAAGGGGGTGGGGCTTAAGATATGTTAGTGCAGTGTCACAACCAATAGACTGTGGCTAATCAATGGAGAAAAACGAAAACAAAAAAATCATTGAAGTGAGGTGAGCTAGAAGTTTCGGCGATAAACTTCTAATATAGCACTTTTTAAAAAAGACGGGAGAGAAAGATGTTTGAAGTTATGCATGTGCTGTAGCTCTTTTTACGATGCTGGTGTTGAGAAAAAGAAAAGGGGGGGCAGCTGTGATGTCCAAACTTAGGAGAAGAGAGTGAAGAAGAAGAGAATTAAAGCTTTAGTGTCTGAGAAGTTTCAGAAAAGCTGCAGCTTGGTCCCAAACATATACTTTTTTTCCTCTCTATTACCTCTTTGGCGATAACTGGTTGACAGCTTGAACATGTTGAGTTTTGTGTAGTGAAGTGTTATTGTTGTCTGTGTCCCCCCTCACTTTGAGGCACCAAGGGGGGAAACTGTACTCGCGTTTTGTCAGGAAGTGGGGCAATGAAAAAGAGGCTCTTTTCCAATATGGACTATACGAAAGAAGATAGTTAGGTGGGGTTATTTTTTATTTTTTTGCCTACTTTTGGTCTGGTAAATGTTGCTATTTGCTCCTACCTGTGCCAGTGCTCACCCAGTCTGGCACGTCTTTGCAATGAAAACTGTACAACATGATTTCTCAGATGAAATGTAAACCGTTCACTCCTTCTGAAAATGTACTGTATATTTTGATTTGAATTTCCATACCATTCTTTTCTTTTGTCTGTAAAATGGCATGCACCAGTTTGTTATCGGGTGACTTGAAGGATAGGGAAATCTGGGGTCAAGTCTACTTTAAACCTGGCGTTACTAAAGTCTACTGGAAAAAGTCTAAATTAGAAATGAAATATGTTATTATGATGATGCTTGAAAGTTTAATAAGTATAGTCCCTAACGACTCCAACCACACTGTTTGGCGTAGGGACAAGCATGAAATGCACCCAACACTTTGACTATGCCTGGCATTTAAAGTGTCTAATCTGGTCTCTGTTGAACAACGGCCACACCACAACAGCAAACCCCATGCACCGATTGAAATATTTAAATTCAAGACCAGTATTATTAATATTCTAGCACTTAGTATGTGCAAAGCTTCTTAATCCTAAATGATGATGACTACTGACTTAGCAAGCTGTGAATGCATGTTGAAAAAAATACTGAATATGAAATATGAAATATTGAAAACTTATCTGATCTGAATCTACTCTAAAACTCCCGTGATCGATTGACTTAAAATCTTGGAGGACAGCAATTTGGCTCCAAGCACTTGTTTTCCTGGATCACATCCTATGTTTGACGTGTAACACACAGACTGTACTGATAGGATGTGCAGAGTCTAACTTAGCACTTACTACAGCAGCGTGCGCTGCGGCCCACGGAGTATTTCTTACTGCAGCACTTAAAAGGTGGGTTTCCCATGAGGGAGGCCGCAGCGAAAGGGCAGAGCAATCACTTCCTGCATAATTTACAAAAATATCTAAATGATTTACAAAATTGCTCAACAACCACAAACACTGAAACCCATAAAGCTGACATTTGTTCATAATTTACCATTGGATTAGAAAATTAATAGAAATAATTAAGAAAATGATTTAGAAATGTGTCCTTTCATGAGTCTGACATCGTCTACTGAGG
This sequence comes from Galaxias olidus, assembly GCA_026901105.3. Lineage (NCBI taxonomy): Eukaryota > Metazoa > Chordata > Actinopteri > Galaxiiformes > Galaxiidae > Galaxias > Galaxias olidus. The sequence goes on from JAPMUY010001218.1 coordinate 136,701, forward strand.
TGCATGCCATTTGACGTTTGTTTCTTTGATTCCATTATTTTTAAACTGTTATATAGTTTTGTCATGTGGTTAACGGATCCCCCTGTCCAAAAAACCCCCTCCTTACCACACCTAAGTCTCTCAACTTTCATAAAGAAACCTCATCAAGGAAATACTTCAGTACATATACAGACATACATATATATATGTGTGTGTGTATCTGTATGTATATGTATAAATATATACACACAAAATGAATGTATTCAACATAGTGAACAGCCCTGAATATCTCAATGTCACACTCAACAAAAGAGATCTGCAAAAAGAGGGCACGGCAAGTATATTCTGAACAGACTGTTTTTCTTTTCACCTTTGGCTGCTTGTATTTCAATACGGTTGACTCCGACGTAGGCGCGCACACACTGGTAGCCTTCAGAACTGTATTGTCTCAGGACGGCGCCGATAGGAGGGGCAGCAATATTAGTCAGTCGGAGAATTACACAGACTCAACTACCTGTACTAGATGTAATGTATAGAAATATATATTATAGATCGACTTGGGTCTCGCTGGCCAAGTGTTTTACCTCAATCTCGGAAAAAGAAGACTTTCCGTGCCTCGTACTTGTGTGACCCTTTCCGGGGAGCCTGGCAAAGGGACCGTCGATACTCTGGAAGCGTCGATTCCTTCCTTTTCCCTTCTGGGTATTTTATTGTTGTTTTTCTCTTTGTTAAACGGGGAACCGTTCGATGGACAGTTAATGTGTCTGACTGACCAATATTTGCAAACTACTCTTTTCATGCATTCTTTCATAACATTTAATGAAATTTAGAAAAAAAATAATAGCCGTTAGCTGGAATATTTTATTTAGACAGGTCATTGGTGGTATTAAGAGCAAAGGAGGGTTGTGCCAATTTCTTATTGCCATCATTCTATAGGAAACTCTTAGTTTCTCCCGGGAGGCAAAATATTAGGGAGTGGGTCACACCCAATTCTAAGAAAAGGATGAGGCTCTCATTATGAAGATATTTATCTGTAATGTAACTTCAGGTTTATTATCTCACAGAGATATATGTTTCTCACACACACACAGAGAGAGAGAGAGATACATCACACACACACAGAGAGAGAGATACGTCACACACACACAGAGAGAGAGAGAGATACGTCACACACACACAGAGAAAGAGATACATCACACACACACACACAGAGAGAGATACATCACACACACAGAGAGAGAGAGAGAGATACGTCACACACACACACAGAGAGAGAGAGAGAGAGAGAGTGATATAACACAGAGACTTAGAGGGGAGAATATGGGACAGGTGGACAAGTTAACCTTTATCTGCTGTCTTTTAAAGTCTACAAAACCATCTTTTAAACTGCATTCCAAAAACAAAATGAACCTTTATATGAAATGAAAATAGCTATATACATATGAATATATATATATTTATTTGACTGTATTACATCTTAAGTTGATTTATTTTTTTCTTTTTATGTTATTATTCCGTTTTTTGGTTTTGTTTTCTTCTGATGTGTGACAGATTGTAAACACTGAAAAGAAGAAATAAGCAGGACATCAACTACTGTAACCTCACTTTCTAGATTCCACGTGATCTGCCATTTTGTCTTAGGTGGCGCGTGATACTTTGAGGAAAGAAAGAAAACGTGTGTGTGTAAATTGCCATGCTCCATCCTATGGAGTGTTTTTCCTTCACGCTGCATATCTGGTAGTCAGTTATACCTCAGGTCCAACCACTTCAAAGCAGCTGATTGTACACTAGAAACAAACAAATCAGGACTTTTAGTGAAGCTTGTTTCCAGATTTTTAAATGTCGGAAGCGGTTTTTAAATTATCATAGTGAATCATTTTCATTACTGTTTGTCGTTCTTATTATTAATATGATGCTTTCTTTCTTTCTTTCTTTCTTATTTTATTTTTTTAAGAAAAGAGAAGTTGTCATAGCTACTAAAGGAACCCAGGTCTTTGTGAATCTTCACTCTCTAGCACATGCAGCTTTAGGAAGAGCATACAACACATGTTGACACACTTGCATTGTAAGCATTCAAACACAACTCTTATTGTGTACTTTTACAACACACACAAACACCCGCTCTGCTCATCAGGTATCCACAGTAATATGTACAATTCTAAAGCTCTGGCTCAGCCACCTCTCTCTCCTTCAGCTCCGGTCTGGTGATGGGCTCTCCTAAGCCGTGTGTGAGCTCAGGAGACAGGCCAGGTGGAGAAGATAAGGCACACTAGGTAGTAAAGGCACTGCCTCCCCTTTTTCCCCTGACAATAGTTTCCCTCTCTCTTTGATCTTCTTCCCGGCCCGTTTCTGTCCCAACGTTCTGATGTTTCCCATGGTGATCGTCTTTGACCTGGACCAGCTCTCTCTAGTCCGCTGACATCCCATTTTCTATTTAGGTGTTTCTTTTTATTTGTTTTGCTTTTTGGTTGGGTGGGAGGGGGGGGGATTCTTCTTGATAAACGTTTGTGTGTCGTATGTGATTGGTATTTGTCTCCTTGTGTTTTCATGTAAGCTGCTAATTTCTTTCTTTAAAATAAGTGCAAAAATATATATATTCAGTTTGATATGAAGTGTTTTACACATCAAACGTGAGAACCAACTGCTTATTGCTATTTGTGTGTGTAACAAGTGTGTTGTTTAAAGCGGAGTTCTGATCACTGGTCTGAAAGAGCAGGCACACCTCTGGAATGATGTTTCGCTGCAGCAATCTTACATTGGAATGGCCCCCATAGAAATTATTCTGCTAACTGTGCAAATGCTGTCAGCATTTTATTTACATATTATGAACTATTTCAACATACCAACTTCCCACAGGACAGAATCTCGCTGGAATTACACTTTCATACGAGATGAAATGGTCTTATCATACAAAGGGTAGTTTCTTCTCTCAACTCACTCATTTGAAATTCTTCTTAGCACAGACAACCATTTCAATAATTGTGATATTCCCCACTATAAAAAAGCCAGCTGCCTCCCCCGTCGGCCATTTTAAATCAATAGCGTCCTTGTGTAACTGTTTAAAGTCGCTATGCCCCTGCAGCACTGAGCGCCATACCATTAGGTCGCTGCTAGCAAAGCATAGAATAGTGTTCCACTATTGGCACTTCAAGTGCTTACTGCAGTAGTGCACTTTTGACAGAAACCTCATATAGAACCAATGCAGAATAATTCAAGTACCTTGTAGAAATCTGCCCCTACATTATCATTCAAAGTTTTCTCTCACATTCGGTTACTTAACCTCTCATTTTGAAAACTAAAACAGGTTGTTCAGAATGTTTT
>JAPMUY010001218.1:142500-147500 GCA_026901105.3 Galaxias olidus
AGTGAGTTGTCTACACACCCATTGCCCTGGGTCTTCATGGTTGCTTTGTGATGGATCTATGTAGGCCCCCTCTGCACCTTACCCACCCCCAGCCCCCTCTCTCTCTCTCTCTCTTTCTCCCTCTCTCTCCCTCTCATCTCTCTCTCTCTAGCGTTCTCTCTCTCTCATCCCTATCAATCTGTGACGTCCCTGAGTGCAGTGCGGCGTGAACAGCACCTTGTTAGGGTTAGGCTAGCATCCTGCGGCCTGCGTGTAGGCCTGTGGTTTCTGTAGAGTATTAGTCCTCAACACCTCTCACGGCTACGTCAGGGCCCTTTCTGATGACCTCACTTCCTGTGAGAGTTGCTACTTGTCGTGAGACGACCTCTGAATTCTTCTGTAACATTGCAGTCCAGGTTATCTCCTCTCTCTCTCTCTCCCTTTTGAGGGAAGCTTTTCCATTGCACGCTTTACAGAGATGTATTTGACGTTTCCTTCAGGAACATTAGTGTTTGCTAATGAGTTGAGGTATTTTTCATGACTCAAGGTTTCTGCTGCATCGATGGGTGTTATCTTCTTCTGCAATATTATGGACCGCATTTCTTTCAAACTAAAATTTGAATAAGTTTTGGCAGTCTGTTAATATTTCACTGTCCTGTTAAACATTGCATGAGCCCTCCACAAAAGAGACTTGATATCTTAAAGGCCTGGCTGTTCTATTGTGTTGTATGAATGTTTGATGACGACGCTGATCTCCTAGTTTCATGTGTCAGGTTTAAAAAAAAGAAAAGAAAAAAAGGGCTATTATTTTTGTGGTTTCTGCAAGTTAGAGGGCCCGGTTTTCATTTTCAGTGGCAGCGTTTCGCTGCGTTCATAGCTTTGCTGCCTTCCATGTTTCACTCACAGCACAACGCTTTTTGAAGTCTTGAAGTTGCTTTACGATCCACTCCCATCGGCTTGTTTATTTATAGTCTGTGGGTCTGACGAGTCACACAGGCTCATGAGGTCCAATCAATAGCCCCTTCAGGCAGACCCACAGGCATCAGGCAGATGGTCCCATACGTCAGTTCAGATCTAGCTAGTAGCATTTAAGCATTTACCTAGGAAGTTACATATCCAACAGACAAGTCCAACCATGTGTCCACCAAGTAGTCTAGGCAGCCTCCATGGTTAACCAAACTTTGAAACCAAGTCACTTTCCTATTGATGGGTAGATCTTGTCTGAAACACGACTTGAGGCTGGACAAAGACAAATGTGTGGACTCCTTAAAACAACCTTTTGGTAACTCGTTCTATAAGATTCAGCCAAATACTTTTTTACCAGTGCTTTATCAACAGCAAGGATTGTAAAAGTATAGGTTACACTACAGCAGAAGCTTACCAGAACCTACAAGAATCAGAACATTTAATGGCTGACTATAACAGTATGGAGTTCAAAGAGCCTCCTTTAATACTGAATGTTTAGGATAGACTTGCCGTTGAGCATTTAACTTAATCTGGGTTTTGGACAACCATCGTTCAAATTTTTTTCTTTCTTACTCCATCTCGCCATGGTGTTATTGGTGTGAAGCAACAACAGCAACAACAACAAAATACAACACAGAATACCTCAAAAAAACAATCCCTGTAACCTTGACAACCTCCTGGTGTTGTTCAAGCCCATCAACGACAATGCTGTTTTTGACAGAAATGTCCGAGCGCTCTGATGTCTTGAGTCTTTGTTTGCTCCCGCTCTCTGTTCGCCCGGGCCAGCGTCATGGAGGCCCTCGTAGTCATCGGGCTTTATTACTCTCTTTATTTGCCTTTGTTCGTTTGTTCTGTGAACATCGCCGAACGTTTTAGTAGTTACATTTCCATTCAGTTACGAAAGAGAGACTGAGAAAGGTCTGTCATTTCGATTAGAGCCTGCCATAACAGGGTGCCATTTGCCTTTTTTTTAAAACGGTGGAGGGAAAATTAAAATGGCACCTTGTTTGTTGTTTAAGCAGGCTCTGCGAAATGGGGAAGGAAGCCCAATGCATTGATCACTTGAAGTAACAGAATCCCCAAACCCTCCTCCTGCATTCCTCCTCTTCTTATTCTCTCCACCACCATTCCTATTATCGCTAAAACTGAATGTAAAACGCATACACGAGTAACCTCTAATTTAACTCTACATATTTAAAAACAATGACTACTAATAGGAACACATAGATATAAATGCCACAGTGAGACACAATGCATATGTAAATACAGATCTCTAATGTCGTATACTTTATCTGGAGAGGAAAAGGATGAGCCTTTTCCTTTTTATGATTCAGGGAAACTGAAAACAGTCCAGTGCAGTATGTTAAATATTATCCTTCATCTGTCGGCTCGTTCCCATTGCTTTGGTGTTTGTTTCGCCAGCTCTGTTTTTACTAGTGTTGCCCCATAATGTAGCAGAGGACAAAAAAAAAGGGGGGGGGGGCGCTTGAGTTTGGTTAGCAGAATAAATAGTGGACCTGCGTTAGAAGCTAGTGTGTAGTTGTAGTGTTTTAAAGGCCGATACTGTCAAAAGGGGACGGGCGGGTTTTTGTACGAGTGAAAACACAGCAAAGACGGTATATTTAGGATGAAAACCACAGAGGAAGTCGGTTGTATATAGATCCCTGTGTGTGTCTTTTTTCAGGCGAGTTGCACTCTACAAGACACTGAAGCAATGTTGTGTGTTTTTCTGTCAGAGAAAAGACTGTTTATATGAGGGGAAATGGTATGGGCCTGTATTTGGACCATCAGTCAGTGGTTAAAATGTACACTTTCCCAAATGATTTAGGGGGGAAGGTTTTTGAGGATTGACCTTTTCGATATTTTTGCATGCTGGTGTACATACCCTTTAATCAGACCTTGTGTTTGAAAAGGCTGATTATCTGAAAGAGCTTTTTTTTTGTTTTGGATGTGGTCCGCAGGACAGATTCTGATGTTTAAATTTGAAACATTGCCCTGAAAACAGAAAGGAGGATTTTGTGCGACGGAGGAGCACCCAAGGTGTGTGTGTCACTGCAACAGCTTTCGTAGTGGTTTTCTGGCTAATGCTCATTAGCAATCATTTTTTCTTGTGTAAAGTACCATAAAATTGTGTGTGTGTGTGCGTGCGTGCGTGCGTGCGTGTGAGGGAGTGGATCTATGTGGCTGTTATTTCTTTTCTCTGTGTGTGGCTTCTATTGCTATTTTACTATATTTGAGTCCAGGCTGTGTTTAGGAAGACAAGCTGCCAGTGCTCTTAACACTATAAAGAACATGTACAGGTTTCAGAATCTCTAAACTCACCCCAGCTGTTGTTGGCAAACAACGCCTGGCTAGGTTCTGTCTTACAGACCAACACTACATTTCCCAGAAACCCTCAGGGACTATATAAAACACTGCTCTCATGCTGATTCAGGTACTTAATCTACACCGAGACCTAGCAGTGATCTTACTTAGGTTATTAAGAAACTTACTGTTTTGTTCTTCGTTTCTTTTGCCTTTTCTCCTTTTGATTAATTTTCTGATGTTGATCCAGATTATCCATTATCTTTATGAATGTGAACACAATGCTCTGTTAAGATCAGTCTCTCTTTTTTTGTTTTCTATTGTTCCTTTACCTCAAACACAAAAGTCTTGTTCAACGCAGGGATAGCAATGGAGATACCAGGTGTAGCGGAGACATTGCTACAGAGCACAGTCAAAACAAAACAAACGCTTAACTACTGCTTAATAGAACCAACCCTACAAGTGCATATTACACGTTGTGTGAGAGTTTCATTCTTTGAATAAATGAAACCAGTATTGTTGCATTTGAATGACATGGTGTCTGGCGAGAGGCGTTAGCTACTGTGGTTCGCTAACAAGGGTATTCGGTAGAACCGTAGAACTCTTTACGACTTGTGTTAAGCCCTGTTTTAACACCTATTACATTTCTAAGGACAAGCAACACAGCACCTCTATTGCCGCATGTACGTCATCTTATAAACAAATCAAACGAAACGAAGACATGATTAGAAAGAGAAGTCAATGGGCTGATGAACACTTGGATGAAGGTTGTACGGGCCTTTTGGGTTACTTTCAGACAACCACCCATACCTTTACCGTTCAACTTGGTTTGATATATAACAGTACTTGAAAAAAAAAAAAAAAAAAGATTCGATTTTTTTTTCAAAACGTGCATTATGTCTGTGACGCATTATGTATTAATTGTAACTAGCAAAACAATCAAATTGTCAAAACTTAACTGCGTAATATTTGTACTAATTATATTTCAGATTTTGCTCTTATGTCTAATGCCTCCAAGTCTCTGTAATTCCTGTGACATTCCAGCCTTAGGTCTCTGTTAGCTCACCTGGCTCGTGGCGGAGACCGCAGTGGTTTGGCAGAGTATCCTTTAGAACTGTGTGGCTGTGTTACTCTACAATATGCTTAGAGACAGTTCTTCTCTTCTGACTCTTCATTCCGTTCCGTTTTTTGTTTTTGTTCTGCTGAGGCTTTTTGTTTTAAATTCAATGTCGGTTCTTACGGGTGGCAGGACGCCCAACTTCAGGGCCGGGTGTGCTCCTTTCTCTGAGACCTCTGGGTTTGTGGATATACCTCATTTATAGATAGAGCAGGAAGGGCCTCTTCTAACGTTCTGTTGTAATAGAACCACTCGGAATTCCTCAAGCTCATATCTCGGTTAAGTGCACCTGTACAGAAATCCAAATGGACCTCATTTTTCAATATCTACTGTTTACAGTTCGGCAAGAAATTGTATGATTAAAAAAAAATATTTTTCTCATTTTGTAGTTTTATTTATGTATTACTTAATTTGTTTGGTTCTTTTTTGTACCTTGTGAGTTCTACTTTAATGCTAGGCTTATATGATCAATGTCTGTGTAATTGAGCACTTTGAGAGAATCAGAAGAATTGGTTTTGATTTTATTGATTGCACTATTTCTTTTCTTTTTCTTTTTTTCTCTCTCCCTGTTTCGAAGGCAAATTCTGTTTTGTCCAACTGGGCTAATATACTAAGCTTTCTTATATTGAGTGTG
>JAPMUY010001218.1:152500-160000 GCA_026901105.3 Galaxias olidus
CAGTATCTCAGCATTTTCAGTCTGGAAGTGAGACTTAGTGCTGCTTCAAGAAAACGTATTGCTGTGCGCCCTGTTAAGAATGACTCGTGGCTAATGACCGCTGAAGATGTGGGCAACAGTCTGAAAACTATACTAGGTGTGACCTTTGGAAAACAAGGGACTTAGGCCCGGTTTCCCGTACAGGGATTAAGCCTAGGTCTAGACTAAATCTCACTGTCAATGGAGATTCTCCATTGAAAATGTTTTTTAGTCTAGGAGTTGGCTTAATCCCTGTTCGGGAAACCGGGCCTTAGTGTCCAAGTCTGCAAGCAGTCTGCAAATCCTGCATGACAACTCCAGACTCTTGTCTTTACCTCAGTCTACATTAATTATATTAGTCTAATATCGCTTTATTTCAAAATAATTATTGTCCTATTATTCACCCACTCTCCACTCTCCATCCACCCATTCTCCCTCTCTCTCTCTCTCTCTCTCTCTCTCTCTCTCTCTCTCTCTCCCCTCTCTTCCTCATTGTATTTGTTTTAATCACTCACACACACACACACACACACTCACCCCCCCGCGGGCCCACCCCCAGACTGAGCCGTGTCAGTGTGGTCCGGGTGGAAATGTCACCTCCCGTGGTGGTGTTCCATGGCCAGGCCCAGCATGGCTCCACATTACGGATTAATGGCCACAAACACAGCCTTCAATTAAGACTCGCAGAGCTCCTAATGGCAGCACCAAGCTGGCTGGCTGGCGGACCCCCCCCCCCCCCCCACCTGGCCTCCGCTTCTGCTTCTGTGGAGAGAACAGGCACGTGGCTACTGCAGACTAGCGAATGCCTACTGTAGTATTCTACAGTGTGGTGGAGGTTATTCATTTTACTCAGTTTGCTCGTGAGTGAGCCGCTTTCTGAACCGTTCGTGTTCTGAACGATTCAGAATCGTTCTGAATCATTGATCATTGATGTTGGTTTCCTTGAAAAGGAGCCGTGTTCTGAATCGTTTGATATGGTTCATGATTGAGACGGCCGGAGAAAGGGTTAGGGTTGGAAATTGAGTTTCCCTGTTCTTGATGCGGCCCTAAAACAAAAGTGTTTTCCGCTAATAAAACATAAAAAAATCTAGATAAAATAGTGCAAAATTCCTAATCCATTCCAGTAAATGAGGTCAACCAGAAGAGCTGCTCTGTGCGATGTAACCAGGGGAAATGTTTCAGACACTTTTTCATTTAAGGCTGCTGGTCGTGGTCGTCTCTCTCTTTTGGTACCTGCCTAAAACATTCAATTTGCCTGCAGCATTTTCTCCTCCCTCATCTCATCCCCCTGCTCCTCTCCTCCTTCTCATTATCCCCTCCTCCATCCAATTTCCCATTCCTGACCCTCTTCCTAACTCTGGTTATTTTCTCTTCTTCTCCTTTCTTCTCTTCTTCCCTTTCGACATTTTCCCTCTCCTCTCATCTTCAATGTAGTGCCAATGTTTTTTTTTTCTTTCTCCCAGACTTTCTTCATCCTCCCTTCATCCTCTCTCCCTCTATCATCCTCGCGGTGCTTATAACAGATATAGCCTGGGGGCCTGTGTGTGTGTGTGCGTGTGTGAGTATGTTTGTGTGAGTGAGTGAGTGTGTGAGTGTGTGTGTGTGTGTGAGTGTGTGTGCGAGTGAGTGAGTGAGTGAGTGAGTATGTGAGCGTGTGTGAGTGTGTGAGTGTGTGTGAGCGTGTGTGTGTGTGTGTGTGTGTGTGAGTGTGTGCGTGTGTGAGTGTGTGTGAGTGTGTGCGTGTGTGAGTGTGTGGGTGTGTGAGTGTGTGTGCGAGTGAGTGAGTGAGTGTGTTTGTGTGTGTGTGTGTATGTGTGTGTATCTGGAGCGGCTGCCTGATGAGCACCTGGAGAGCACTAACCATGATCATATCAATAAAAGGGCATCTGCTCTCTGTGCTGAGACGCTGAGCAGAGGAGTGCACGGGATGGCAGGAACAAAAGAGGAGAAGGGAAAGGGGGAACAAAGAAGGAAATTAGAGGACAGAAAGGAGATGGGAGAGAGGGAGGAGGGAGGAGGGAGGGAGATTGGGGTGAAAGGTGACGAGAAAAAGTGAAATAGTTGTTTTGGCTTCACCAGATACTATTCAGCCAGCAGGAAGGAACTCCAAATCATCCTTAATATCACTGATAGTTTAACAGGACATGCGTGTGTATGGGGGGTTTCAAGTCTTTTTTATCTGATAGACTATAGCATGATATCTCCACTGATAGTTTAACAAGACATATGTGTGTATGGGGGGGATTCAAATCTTTTTTATCAATCTTTCAGAGATCGTTTTCATTAATGACTGCCCCCTGGTGGAACTTATAGTTATTGATTCTGTGTCAGTCAGTGCCCACCTCATTTACAATGCTCTCAGTATTTCTTTATTATTTTTTTTTAAATCTATTCTTTCACCATTGCTGATGATTGAAGTTCTCTTTCAATGTATCCTTTTGTGTAACAGCATACTTGATGCTCACAAATTATGATTAAAGAATAAACAATATGAAGAGGAATCTAATGGAATCTGGTATGCACTATCTCACAAAGTCTTTTGTTAAATTCATCAAACACAGATAATTTTTGCATTCATCGTTATACTATAGTTGGTGCCTTTAGTGAACTCACTTAATGAATAGGACTTATCAAATTACAAAGGCTTCCTTTACGGTCTAGCTGTGTCTATACGTTCAAAAAATGCAAACCCTAATTTGGTTTTCAGACAGTGTTACTCCTTTGTGCAGAGGCTCTGGGAGGAGATATGAAAACAAGCTTTACTGGCACTGGGGGATGGGAGATGGTGCCGCTATGATTTTATTCCTTTTTTAAAGAGAGAGAGAGAGAGAGGGAGAGGGAGAGGGAGAGAGAGGGGGAAGGGGTCTTAGGGATGCTGGTGAGGAAGGTTGGAGGGGGAAGGGCCAGAGGCTGAGGCTGGAGCAGGTCTGGGTTTCCATGGATGGTAGGGGGAGTAGAGGTAGGCTGTAAGGGAGTAAATTTTTTTTTAACGGGGACAGACTTGTAGGGTGTGTGTGTGTACTGGACAGTCAGGCGGTCGGTCTGTCTGTGTGTGTGTGTGTGTGTGTGTGTGTGTGTGTGTACTGGATGGTCAGTTGGTCGGGATGTGTGTGTGTGTGTGTGTACTGGATGGTTAGTTGGTCTGTCTGTGTGTGTGTGTACTGGATGGTCAGTTGGTCGGGATGTGTGTGTGTGTGTACTGGTTGGTCGGTCGGGGTGTGTGTGTGTGTGTGTGTGTTTGACTGAGGGGGAGGTGTGTGTGTGTGTGACAGAGAGGAAGGGGTGTGTGTGACGGCCTGTAGGGGGGGATATATTATGCTTTATGGTTAGTAGGAGCAGGCATAAATCACTCTTTCATTAAACGTCTGAACTCTGGGGGATACAGGCTCTGTTCTAGCCTTCTCACAGCTCTCTCCTTCCTTTTTGTCCTTCGTCATCATCCTTTCCTCCATCCCTCCATCCCTCCATCCACCTGCTTCCGTTTCCTCTTCCAGCTTCAGAGCGCATTTACTTCCTGCTACTTATCCACTCTTTCATTTTGTCATTTCTTTCTCACCTAGCCTCCCTCTCTCCCCTCCCTCCCTCCCTCCCTTCGTTTCAGGGGGTTGGGTGACTAGGATCTGTCAGTGCTCTTGGACAGCAGAGTATTAGACAGCCTTGACATATCAGGGTCAAAGGTCGCCATGGGAGAAAAAAACCCACAGAGCCATTTTCATGGTTGGGAGAAAAACAAAGGAGTCTTTATTAAAATAAATAGAACAGCACCCGTTGATAAAACGCACCAGGTAAGACAACCACAAAGTACTGCAATATTATTATTATTATTATTATTATTATCCTGTGTATGCAGCGCGACAGTTAGCAATGGGAAACGGGGGGGGGGGGGGGGTGTTAAAGGTTAAAAAGTCACTTCATACTTAAGACAGCACAGACAAACAGCAGAGGCCGTCACTACGATCTACAGACCCAATACAATGGCACTCTCCCAAAGGAGCCTTTCAAACAACATCTCCATTTCAGTTCAACACAGACAAATGTTGTGCCGAAATGAAACACATTACATTATAATATATATTACAATCTGTTAGGCAGTTACTGTGTGTAAATGTATAATAATAATAGTAAAAAACAGCAATAGGTTACCTCTGACTCATAACATACATTTACTGTTATGAAGAAAAGAAAAAAAAATCAAACTAAAAAAAAATGTTAAAACGTAATATTATGCACTTTTTCTTTTTGTTTCACATCAATATAAATAAAATGTATTATAAAAGCTACATCTTCTGTGTGGAGAATGACTTTGTTCCCTATCGTGTAATACTGCAGATATTACCGTGCGCTCCTTGGTTCATCTGAGGAGCTGAGAGATCAGATGTTTTTTTCTCTCAATCTAACAAATCATATTATCAAAGCCATCCTCATGAATATGGATGAAGCCCCTAGTGGCCAGTGTGTGTGTTTCAATGAGGGCGTAGGGCTTAACCCTAAGAAGCAGTCCTAGCAAACACTCCCCCTCCCAACAGACAACCCCAGCTCTCTCCAAATCAACCAGACAAACCCTGACCTTTGACCCCCAAACAGGAAGCATAACCCCCCACCCCTCTCCTCTCTCTGTTGTCATGTGAGCGGCGTGTCTCAAACCATTCCCGCCCTCCTACCCACTAGTGGGAAGACCAAAACATCATTGAACTGCCGCTGGGAGGGGTGCTGAGCCATGCCGTGCCAGGCTGAGAGGGTCCAGGTTAGTCTGAACGTAGCACACCTCCTATCAGAGGGACTGTGGTATGGTAAGGCCGTTCTACCAGCACGCGCACAACGGAACACTAACTAGTTGGCTTGGTTACGCTCTTCATCAAGGGTGCGCTAAGCTTTCTGCTACTGCTGATGAAGAGGAGGATGGAGTTTATGAAGGTGATTTATTCAGGGAACAACAGTTCTACATTACAAACACTGTGGTCATCTATCACACACATAATGCCCATTTCTCATGTATATATGTGTAGATACATACATATAGATATATAGATACGTATATATATCTATATCTATAGATAAATAGATACATATATATATATATATATATATATATATATAGATATAGATATAGATATAGATAGATGGATATATATATATATCTGTATGTATGTTGTGGTTCGTACAGTGTGGTAAGCTGTGCTGGTCTCATCATGTTGGTATATCTAAGTGGCTTATGTTTGTACACGGAGGAGCGCCCCAAGGCAGAGGAACTAGACACATTCCTTACAGCCGCACTCCACTGCTTTCTCCACGTCTTGAGTGAAGGACGCCCCGTCGTCGCACTCGAAGGCGACCCGCCGGCGCCGCACCCTCAGCGGGGCGCAGCACGCCGCCCCGTCCCCCCGCCCAGAGGCCCCTCCGCCCGGGCACCCACCCCCACACTCCACCCAGGAGAAGGGCCTGGAGGTCTGGCAGAGGACGGAGCCACGCTGCAGCCGGTGGACGTCTCTCACCACCTGACCCCGACACGGAGACGCTGAGGATCACACACACAGACACACACACACACACACACACACACACACAGGGGGGTTAAGGGGTCAGAGGGCACGGATTAAGGAGTGTATAATAAAACATGACATCAGGAAGGGAGTAGGAAGACAAAATCCTCTCACACCTCTCTGTCTCTGTCTGTCTGTCTGTCTCTCTGTCTGTCTCACTTATATCTCTCTACCCCCCCCTCTCTCTGTCTCTCTCTCTCTGTCTAACCTGTGTAATACCTGTCTCTCTGTCTAACCTGTGTAATACCTCTCTCTCTGTCTAACCTGTGTAATACCTGTCTCTCTGTCTAACCTGTGTAATACCTCTCTCTCTGTCTAACCTGTGTTATACCTGTCTCTCTGTCTAACCTGTGTAATACCTGTCTCTCTGTCTAACCTGTGTAATACCTGTCTCTCTGTCTTACCTGTGTAATACCTGTCTCTCTGTCTTACCTGTGTAATACCTGTCTCTCTGTCTTACCTGTGTCACAGCTGCCCGTCTGTCTTACCTGTGTCACAGCTGTCTGTCTGTCTTACCTGTGTAATACCTGTCTCTCTGTCTTACCTGTGTCACAGCTGCCCGTCTGTCTTACCTGTGTCACAGCTCTCTGTCTGTCTTACCTGTGTAACACCTGTCTCTCTGTCTTACCTGTGTAACACCTGTCTGTCTGTCTTACCTGTGTAACACCTGTCTGTCTGTCTTACCTGTGTCACAGCTGTCCGTCTGTCTTACCTGTGTCACACCTGTCCGTCTGTCTTACCTGTGTCACACCTGTCTGTCTGTCTTACCTGTGTCACAGCTGTCTCCCGTGTATCCTTCGTCACAGACACAGCGTGATGCTCCTCCCTCGGTCGCCTGGCAACGGCCGTGTTGGCACGGCAGCCCCTGACACAGCCTCTGCCCCGCGGGCTCCCCCCGCTGGTTGCACAGGGCGCCGCGGTAACCCTCCATGCAGTCACAGCGGTACGCCTGGGCGTCCATGGCAACACACACACCCTTAGCACATCTACACGGAAAACATCAACAACAACACCACAACAGAACAGAACACAGGGTCACAGAGAGGTAATTTAGATTGAGACAGACATCTGACGACTTGACCATTGACCAATGACCAATCAGACGGGCCGCTCCAAGCGAGCGCACTCACTTGTTGCCTTGGCAGGGATCGGCCTCGGTTGCCGCGGCGACGCCCCCTGTCCCTCCTGTGCTTGGCTGGTCACAGCGTTGGCCCTGCCAGCCGGACTGACAGTGACACAGAGGACCCTGCAGGGTCACAGGTTACCACCGGTAAATACAATCCTCCTCCTGCCTGCCTGCCTGCCTGGTGGCGCTGTTAACCCTTTACATGCCGGGGTCAGGACTCAAACAACTCTTTATTTTAAGTCAGTCTGGTACAGGGCATTAAGCTACCAGGCCCACCTTTTTATGGAATTCCCTTCCAACGATTATTAGAGAGTCCGTGTCTACCAATGTTTTTAAAATCCCGACTCAAGACTTATGACTTTGAGCTTTTGATTCCCGTATGTTGTACAGCGCCTGGAGGTCAATGCAGACTAAGGGCCCTATAAATCTACTGTGTATCCTATGGTATATTCACACAGGGAGTCTATATAAATCTACTGTGTATCCTATGGTATATTCACACAGGGAGTCTATATAAATCTACTGTGTATCCTATGGTATATTCACACAGGAGTCTATATAAATCTACTGTGTATCCTATGGTATCTACACACAGGGAGTATATATAAATCTACTGTGTATCCTATTGTATATTCACACAGGGAGTCTATATAAATCTACTGTGTATCCTATGGTATCTACACACAGGGAGTCTATATAAATCTACTGTATATCCTATGGTATCTACACACAGGGAGTCTATATAAATCTACTGTATATCCTATGGTATATTCACACAGGGAGTCTATACAAATCTACTGTGTATCCTATGGTATC
>JAPMUY010001219.1:0-17328 GCA_026901105.3 Galaxias olidus
TAACTCTCAATACACTTGCAAATCTGAATACAGACGGATATTTTTTATATACTTACAAACCTGATTACGCACGCAAGGATTGAGATACAGATACACAACTTTCCACAAGCATTTGCAAATAGTTTTGCTACAATAATGACCCCATAAGCTAGCGACTACATTATGAGCAATGGAGAATACTTACTTGTATTCTTACACATCAACTGTGATTAGTAATGCGTAAAATCACAAGGCATCGTGGGTTTAGCCAGCTTTAACCTCGTGCTTTGTCTACTTCCATCTACATCGTCATTTCATTATTAAAAAAAACCTCAGTAAAGATCTGCTACTAGCCTGCAAATAAATGACTAACCTTGGGCGCTCTGTCTACTCCTATTATCACGTAGTCAGTAAATAAAAAAACAAACTAATTAATCTACTTGGCTGCAAATAAATACGAGTAAATCTTGCATTGTGCAGCAAATATTTATTTGACCACCCAGCCACACACACATTCTCTCTCCCTTCCTCTTTCATTTTTATTTGAAACACACACACGATTAACATTGTTTTACTTTGTGAAAAAACCTTAGATAGTAAAAAAGCCCTGTGATTACATACACAAACATCACACAGTTTCAGAAGTAACAAAAAAAGTAAAAACAAATATATTATGTTGAGCATGAAAACTCTGGTTCATGCATTTTAGTTAATTCTCAATACTGCATGTGTTGTGGTCATAGATTTACTTACGTTTATTCTGTAAAAAAAAAAAGAAGAATTTATATATATATATATACATATAGTTTTCTTACGCTTGTGATCAAAAACATTGATCTGAAGCTCAATTCCAAGAATTTTCTGTAAACAGTTTTCTAATTAACAATAAATATAGAAACTTCTAACCAACCCATATTCACGTTATGCTAAAAATACCAACTTTCGGTTTAAACAGTCTCACTTCCGGCTTAAGTCACGCCCATTACAAGTACGGATACGGATAATTTAGTTGGTTTAACAGATACAGATACAAGTAATGGTGTACTCGCTCATCCCTACTACATGCCACTATTGTTTTTTGTAATGTTTTTAAAAAAGGAGTGTATGATGAAGTATATGGGATTTGATTTATTGTTTAGTTTTTTTTACCATGGAATCGAATTGGGTATCGAGAACCGTGGAATGTCACTGGTATTGGTATCAACTACTACATTTCTGGTATCGTGACATCCCTAGTTTGGACTTCTACCTCGGCTCATGTGGCCATTGACAGTGTATGCTTGTGAAGGTTCCTTTTACAGTTACTGCTGTTGCTGTTGCTGTTGCTCAGCCTGCTCCGCTGCAACCAACTTCTCCACCTGCCGCTCTACCTCTGAAACAAAGCCAACACCCTTAAATAGCATTCCACTAACTAATCACCAGATTAAACTCACTTGGGTTCAATTGGGATCCTGTCAGAGGAATGCCTCACCACAACGGCCCTGCTGCGCCCTCTACTGGACAGATGCCGTCACAACCCTCACAGTGTCCCCCGCCTCTAGCCGCAGGCCGGGGACATCACCAGCCATGCGCCCCCAGCCTGTCAATCACCTTGAAGTTGAAGGGCTTCAAAGCCAAGTACCAACGATTGATCCTGGCGTTTCTCTCCTTCATTCGATGGAGCCACTGGAGGGGTGCGTGGTCAGGGTGAAGGCGCGTCCCAGCAAATTGTAGCGGAGGGTGCCGAACGCCCGCTTGATGGTCAGACACTCCTTCTCCACCGTGCTGTACCGAGCCTCACGTTCCGACAACTTGCGGCTCAGGTACAGCACCGGACGGTCGACCTCCCCCTGGCGCTGGGACAAGACCGCTCCCAGCCCTCGGTTTGAGGCATCCGTCTGTAGGGAGAAAGGAAGATAAAAATTAGGCGCATACAGAACCATGTTCCCACAGAGGGCATTTTTCAACTTCTCAAACGCCACCTGACACTGCTCCGTCCACTGGACTGGATCTGGGGCACTCCTATGAGTGAGATCCGTCAGGGGAAGGGCCAGCTCTGAAAACCCCGGAACAAACTGCAGTAATAGCCAGCCAACCCCAATAACCCTCTCACCTCTTTTTTAGACTTGGGACGTGGGGAAGCCGCAATTGCTGCAGTTTTCTATATTTGTGGCCGCAGCTCCCCATTGCCCAAGTGGTACCCCAGATACCGTATCTCTCTCCCACCAATCACGCACTTCTTTGGGTTGGTCGTGAGCCCCGCCTCCCGTAGCGCCCCTAGGACTGCCACTACCCTCTGCATATGCTCAGCCCAGGTGTCGCTGTAGATGACTATGTCATCAAGATAGGCGGCAACATATGCAGCTTGAGGGCACAGCACCCGGTCCATTAGGCGCTGGAAGGTGGCTGGAGCCCCGAACAACCCAAACACACAGTGAATTGATACAAACCGAAAGGAGTGGAGAAGGCCGTTTTCTCGCGGGCTTCTGGCGACAAAGGAATCTGCCAGTAGCCTTTGGTACAGTTACAGTGTGGTGTAAAATTTAGCAGTGCCAAGCCGGTCCAGGAGTTCGTCGACCCGCAGCATCGGGTACGCATCAAACTTAGACCCCTCATTCACCCTTCGCTAATCCACACAGAACCGAATAGACCCATCACGCTTTACCAAGCTATTCCAAGCACTATAGGACTCTTCTATCACGCACATTTCTAGCATGGCCTTGAGCTCCCGCCTCACAATTTCTCACTTGTGAGCGGGCAGTCTATAGAGACGCATACGCACCATCAAACCTGGCATCGTATCTATGTGGTGTTCTATGAGCTTGGTCCACCCAGGCAGGGGAGAAAACACATCGGCGAACTGTTCCTGTAATCTGGTGATATCCGCTTGCTGGCCCGGCGAGAGATTGCTACCAAACTGAACCGGAGCACGAGCTTTGGAATTAAGGACTTCCGGTCCAAACTCGTCTCCCTCCGATATCACCTTTGCCAGCGAGACAGGGACCTCGTCGTTCCATTTTTTGAGGAGATTGATGTGGTATATCTGTGTGCTATTTCCCCTGTCCGTACGCACAACCTCATAGTCTTATGTCCTCCACTCGCCGTGTGACCACAAACGGCCCTTGCCACTTTGCGAGTAATTTTGAGCTAGAAGTGGCCAATAATGCAAGGACCTTCTCTCCCGGTGCAAATTGTCTGAGTCTGGCCTGCTGCAAATGTTCACGTGAGAGCCTATGCAGTTAGTGCAGCTTTGCACACAAGTCCAAGACATGCTGAATCTCATTCTTACTGTCGCTAGACCCACACTCCCAGCTTTCCTTAACCGGGTCTAGGACACCTCGGTGTTGTCGCCCATACAACCACTCACAGGGGGAAAATCCCGTGGAAGCCTGGGGTACTTCTCTCCCACCGAACAACAGGGAATCTAGCCATTTATGCCAATTTCGACAATCCTCGTGTATAAATTTACGGATCATGGTTTTCAGCATCTTATTAAAGGGTTCACAGAGCCTGTCAGTGGCGGGGCGATAAACACTTGTCCTAATATCCTTAATCCCCAATAAACCGTAAGCTCCTTTAGTGTAGGTGACATGAAATTAGTGCCCTGGTCAGTGAGAATCATTTTAGGGATTCCCACTCAGTAGATGACCGTAAACAGTGCCGGTGCAACGCTCTTTGCAGAAATGTTGCGCAACAGCACTGCCTCTGGGTATCGGGTTGCAAAATCAATGATGACTAAAACAAACCGATAGGCCTGTGCGCTTGGATGATATCCATGCCAATTCTTTCGAATGGCACTTCAATCAGTGGAAGAGTGCACAACGGGGCCTTTAGAATTGCCGGGGCATTCACCAGCTGGCATTCCGGGCAGGACGCACACCACTTGCGTACTACGGCCCAGATCCCCGGCCAAATAGAAGCAGGCCATTATCCGATCTAGTGTCCTATTAAATCCCAGGTGGCCGGCCATTGGGTTGTAATGAGCCGCCTGAAATACCTCTTTCCAACGGCTTTCTAGTACCAACAATTGTAACACTTCTTCCTGTCTCTGAGTGTCACAACTCACTCTATGCAACCTGTCCCTAACCAATTAAAAATACGGGTAAGACGGTGCCACGTCTGGCCGTACCAGCACGCCATTAATTTTTATCTCTTGGCTTAGGGCGAAGCGTAGAGTGGCATCACGAGACTGCTCGAGAGGAAAATCCTCCATAGGGGGAAACACCGGCAAGGGAACCTCCGATGAAGACCCCCCCCCCCCCTGCTTCCCCCTTGACTCGGCCGAATCGGGAGCCCTCGCATCAGCACAGAACACGGCACACATCTCATGTCCCTGCCTGTCGTGAACGCACCCGCGCATTCCCCCCCACTAGCCTATCAAACCCAGGCCAATCCGTTCCTATGATCAGGGGGCGCGAAAGGTGGGAGCCTAACTGCAGCCTTTATTCTCATTATTCTATGTTACTATTATTCTATTCTACACTGCTCATAAAAATTTAAGGAACACTTTAAACACATTTTAACACATCAGATCTCAATGGGAAAAAAATCATGCTGGATATCTGTACTGATATGGACTGGGTAATGTTAGGAACGAAAGGATGCCACATCGTTTGATGAAAATGATCAACCTACAGAGGGCTGAATTCAAAGACACCCAAGTGAATTATGAAATTTTCATAGTGAAAATTATGCAGCAGGCTAGTCCATTTTGCTGAAATTCTATTGCAGCAACTCAAAATGGTACTCAGTACTGTGTATTGCCCCCATGTGCTTGTATGCATGCCTGACAATATCGGGGCATGCTCCTAATGAGACGACGGATGGTGTCCTGGATCCTCCCAGATCTGGACCAGGGCATCAATGAGCTCCTGGACAGTCTGAGGTGCAACCTGGTGGCGTCGAATGGACCGAAACATAATGTCCCAGAGGTGTTCTATTGGATTTAGGTCAGGCGAGCGTGGGGGCCAGTCAATGGTATCAATTCCTTCCTCCTCCAGGAACTGCCTGCATACTCTCGCCACGAGGCCGGGCATTGTCGTGCGCCAGGAGGAACCCAGGACCCACTGCACCAGCGTCCCTCCATGGATATGCCTCCCCAGACCATCACTGACCCACCACCAAATCGGTCATGCTGAACGATGTTACAGGCAGCATAACATTCTCCTTGGCTTCTCCAGACCCTTACACTGTCACATGTGCTCAGGGTGAACCTGCTCTCACCTGTGAAAAGCACCAGCCAGTGGCGGACCTGCCAATTCTGGTGTTCTATGGCCAATCGAGCTCCACGGTGCCAGGCAGTGAGCACAGGGCCCACTAGAGGACGTCGGGCCCTCAGGCCACCCTCATAAAGTTTGTTTCTGATTGTTTGGTCAGAGACATTCACACCAGTGGCCTGCTGGAGGTCATTTTGTAGGGCTCTGGCAGTGCTCATCCTGTTCCTCCTTGCACAAAGGAGCAGGAGTCCTGCCGATGGATTAAGGACCTTCTACGGCCCTGTCCGGCTCTCCTAGAGTAACTGCCTGTCTCCTGGAATCTCCTCCGTGCTCTTGAGACTGTGCTGGGAGAATGGCATGTATTAATGTGCCATCCTGGAGGAGTTGGACTGCCTGTGTAACCTCTGTAGGGTCCAGGTATTGCCTCATGCTACCAGTAGTGACACTGACCCTAGCCAAATGAAAAACTAGGCAAACTAGTGAACAGTCAGAAAAGATGAGGAGGGACAAAATGTCAGTGGCCTCCACCTGGAAAACCGTTCCTGTTTTGGGTGTTGTCTCATTGTTGCCCCTCTAGTGTACCTGTTGTTAATTTCATTAACACCAATACAGCTGAAACTGATTAACAATCCCCTCTGCTACTTAACTGACCAGATCAATATCCCAGAAGTTTAATTGACTTGATGCAAAACTCTAATGGTTAGAGGTGCCACGGTGTCATAGTAGCCTTGCTCTCTATGGGAAAGGTGCTCTGTAGCTGCCGCTTACCGGGCTTACAGAGGAGTTTAAGTGCACTAAAGCTAGATTAGAAATGACACTTACGGAATCCCGAGATAGTATAGTAAGAAAAGCGCCACCCACATTAACAACAGGACGGAAATGGAATCCAAAAGAGGAAGTATTGCAAGCAAAAGCAGCCCTTAAACATACGGACGAGGAGGATTTGGACTTGGCACAAGTAAACAGAGATGGTCAAAACCAACCCCTTTGGAACAATGCAAATTAGTGATAGAATAGATACGTAAGCAAGAGGAAGCAGTAAAGAGCGCTAAAACTGTGTCACAAGCCAAACAAGGGCGATGAATGAACTGGGAAAGTGTAGAGCAGAGGAAAATTACCTGGAAGGACTTGTGGGGAATGGAATCCACTAGAATTAGCTTTATTGTTAGGGCAACCTACGACGCACTGCCAACACCTACAAGTCTTAGCCAATGGGCAGGCGAGTATCCAACATGCCCCCTCTGTGGGGGCACGGCTAATTCCAAACACATAATGGCTGGGTGCAGAACGAGCCTTAATCCAGGATGATATTCCTGGTGCTACAATCAAGTACTACAATGCTTGGAGGAAGCAATAGAGCATAGGCGCTCAACAGTTAATGCCCTGCGCATTGGAGCAGAGGGCGACATGTACAACATTCGCTTTGTCATGGAGGGAGTTCCGGCAAGGAAGAGTTATAGGGCAAAACAAAACTCAGGGCAGTTGAGGAGAGCATGTGATTGAAAATGATTGCTGATGTTGGCCAGAAATTCCGCTATAGCGAATTAGCAGCTGAGGCAGAACAGTGAGGTTGGAGAACAAGGTGTGTCCTGTGGAAGTTGGATGCCGTGGATTTGTGGAAATATCAACAAGCCAAATACTTAAGGAGTTAGGGATCTGAGGCAAAGAATTGCGCCAGCCATAAAAGCTATATCAGATATAGCAGAAAGAAGTAGCCAGTGGCATTGGCTGAAAGGATGGGCGAAAAAGTAAAGAAAATCATGTTGAAAAACCATAAAAAGTGGTTTGATCTCAGGACAAAGGTATAAGGTAAATCTTTCCTGCAGAGCATCATTTACCAAGCCTGCAGGAACAGAGTAGGGAAAGGTTATCTTCTTTTCAGGTGGGAAGTATCCCTGCAGAGTTGGCAGAAAGCGCCTGCAGGATTAGGAATAGGTATAGGGATATCTGCAGAGCGTCATATGTTAAGCCTGCAGGAACAGAGTAGGGAAAGATTATCTTCATTTCAGGTGGTAAGTATCCCTGCAGAGTTGGCAGAAAGCACCTGCAGGAATAGGTAATAGGAAAAGGTATATAGGGATATGTCTCAGCTTAATAAACAACTTCTACATTTTTTTTTTATATCTGGCCGTGCCAAGAGCGGATATAGATGGGGGTGACTTCTGATGTCATTGCTCACCGTTAAGCCTTCTGTAGGTGTCGTGGGCTCAAATTAACGAAACATCCGGGATGGAGGGTACCCTCTTGAAAACCCCAATGACATATCTGCTCTCAACCCAATCTTGGAGTATAGCATAATGGATATTATAACATCCTATCCTGTGTATATTGAACTGTCCTGAGTGTCACGCATTTTTGTGACAAAATTCAAATGGCTTCGCAATCCCATTTACTTTGCTTTTCGATGTCAACACTTTTGTGTGTCAATCACTCCTGTGGGACTTCCATGTAATAACGGGATTGTGACGTAAGCAACGCAAAGCATTGTGGGACTTTAGGTCACGGAAGCTACTGTAGAGAGTAGTAGTAGTAGTAGTTGAGTGAGACATTGCGGTTGTGTTTATTTAATATCTTAACTTTTCCAACTTAAAAATTGTTAGTTCTTGCTGCATTATATACTGTTCTCTCGACCGGCGTGGGAAACGGATCGCTAATGGAGTGTGATTTTACAGCTTTCCTGGAGAGTGTGGAGAGGGTGATTGGATGTGTACACAAAAAGTACACCATACTTGGTGAGCATGGTGCTCCCATGTGAAGGTGAGGACATGATTCTCCTTGACAAGATTGTGTCTGTGTGCTGTGCTATGACTAATATGTGCCCCAGTGTTGTTGTGAAATCATACCCTGTGTTACCATAATAAATTATTTAAATTATCACTGAAATTCTTAATCTCTATTTTTGTAACATAATAGATTAGTGCAATTATTTTACAGCAGGTAAAAGTTGTAAAGTGGCAGTGTAACCTTCAAGTACTGGACATTTGAAGTACAACTGGGAGAAAAAAAGGTAAATATGTAAACTTGACAAAGATTTGTGTTCTGTTACTGTGAGGGTTCTTATGCACAGATCAGGGAAACAATATAAACTGTTCCGGGAAACACCCCTTTTATTCACAAGCACAGGTTTATTCACCACAGGCTTTTCGGTTTGTGATCTTCCTTGTCCCGTGTGTCGAGCAGTCTCCTGTTCCTCCGTGTCAATCCTTCTACTGAAACAAACAGACACCCACTCAACTCACTAATCATTAGATTCAACACACCTGTTGCCAATCCATGATCAGCCAGCTGAAGGTCACCCCACCACGGTCCTGCAGCACCCTCTACAGGCCAGATGCCGTCACAACCCTCACAGTTGCGTTCAGATAGCGACAGTGTCTGATGCTTCAGTAATATATAAGGGCAAATAAACATAAACATGTTGCCATAGTCTGATCTTTGCTTTAGTGAATGGACTTTCACAATTCTAAAGCAAGAGAACAAAAAAAGCTAGGCTTGAGGATGATAATAATAATAATTCATTTTATTTAGTTTTTAGCGCTTTCCTAGACACTCAAAGCACTTTACACACATTGGTCACCAATTAATAACAGAACGAACTACATAGGAACTACAGGATAGTCTTGGCGAGGCGAAAACGTAGAATAATTAGATCCTATTCGTAGCAGAGTAGCCTGCAGACCAATACATTGCGATGCTGAGCAGTGCTAGAATGTAGCGCGAACAATTTCTGCTTAATGCCAGTATAAGAAATAAAATATAGTTGCACAAAATTTGCTGTGGCTATAGGTTTGATTTTTGCAAATAATTCCAATTCTGCACTACATTCTTCCAACTTGACCAACGGCTCAAGCTATATAGCCTGCTCTCTAATAAAATATTTTAGACACTTAATATTAAAGGATGCACCTTCCCAGTATTTGTTTGTGGTGCTAAACCAAAATCATACAGTTACGTTGGATGGCCTACATAAAGGTAAAAAGTTAGTGCACACATCTTCAGGACAAAGTTGATTCATCTCAATTTTACCTATTTATTTGCCATGTCAACAAAAATGCTAACGTTCTGTCCTGAGCTAACGTTACACGGAAGTCCCACCCACAGGAGTGATTGACAGGCTTAAGTGTTGACATCAAAAAAGCAAAGTCAAGTGGGATTGCGAAGCCATTTGAATTTTGTCACAAAAACGCTTGACACTCAGGAAATTAAATGGCAAAGGAAAATAAAGCTTTAGCTTTTGTCACTTTAGCGCCATACTGGCAATGGAATAGCGTTATCAATGCTATGTTTTAGATATATTTCTGTCACAAATAATGCAGTGACAATTAGTAAATAAAATGCCAAAGTGAACATTGATTTGTCATTTGAGCATTTACTTTTAAATTTTCAATGTGGCAAAGTTATTGCGTTCGGGACGTGAAACTAAAAGTCAAAAGGACAATGCTACGCCTATGTGAAAATCAAAACAACGTACATTGGCCGTACACCTATATGAAAATCAAAATACAAGCAATTATGACCCAGATAATGCGCACATAACTTGCAATCGAAATTGCAATCCAATTATTCCTTTAGCATTTTCAAGTTTGACTTTGAATTAGAATTTTGGCCTTCCAGAATAGTTAGCAACTCACACTTTCGGCTAACTAACTTTGGTTCACTTTGCTTTCCAATTCAAGGCACCACAATTATTTTTAACGTTAAGCAAATACAACTTAACTCATATTCAGTTCGCAGTGTCTTATGTTGTCCGGTTGTGGGTTTGGTTGCCGGTGGAATCTGATGAATTACAATACACTTGGTTTGACTTATAGAGCTATCGTTAGTCCACTCACTCGTACGGGAGCATATTGCTCCTTCATTCAAAGTCCACCAGAGGGCCTAATCTCTTTTCCCATTCATTGTCTATGGGCAAATTAAGCGTGTAAAAAAGACAATTAAAAAATAACTAGTGGACAGATTAATTAGCTGAGTGCAAGCGCACCCCGTGGCATTCGAACAGACATTTTGGTGTTGCAATCGAAGCAAAATGCTCAAAACTGCGACCGTAGTTAGGGCCAAAATGGGTCTGTTAAGTCCCCGCTCTGCGGTGTCCGTATTGGATTGTTTTAGGTATATGTATATGTATGTGTTGTCTTGTCTTCCCTTCTGTTTTCTCTTCGCTATTCCCTTCATTCAGATTTGCCGCCTGCTTTCCGTTGGTTCCCTCCCACTCATCACACACCATCAGCCATCCGTTGACGGACCAATCAGCAGTCGATTCGTCTACTTTTAAACCCTTCTCCTCGGCAGTCTCGTCAGAGCGAGATAGCCTCCTATGCTGTGTTGTTAGTATTGTCAGTAAAACTCGCTCTCGTTTTGATAAGGTCTGTCCGTTTGTTGTGTTCGTTAGTGTGGGGATTATCCCGTGTGTCATCTGTCTGTTAGTTTGGCTACGGTGAGTCGCTAACTAGCGATCAGTTTGTTATTTCCCCTTTTGTTCCTGCCCTGTCTTATAAACAGCCTTTCGTTTGATACCTCCTTATCCCCGTTTGGATCCTGTATTCTATACTGTGTTTATTTTGTGCGTTATCTGTGTTACCCCTTTTTGGTCCTGTATTTGATAGAGTATTTATTTTGTTCATTACCCTCTTCCTTGTATAGCCAGTACTTGACACTGAGGTTTTGTTTTGTTAAGTCTAGCCCTATTTTTCCAGTACGCTGTGCTGTGTTAATTTTGTCCTGGAGCTTGGCTAGTGTAGATACCCATGGGTTTACATTTAAACATCTCGTAGAACATCACATCACATCACATCACATTCTCTGTTTAGAATCACTTGTTTAGGAGCGGTGCCCCCCGTGTAATTTTTATAGCTAGCTTGTGGTAGGCAGCGTAGTTTTTTTGTTTGTTTCTTTGATTTGGCACCGTTCAAAAAGCCGCGGTATCCCTTTTTGTTTTGCTCCCTGGTAATAAATATTATTAATTTTAACATCCTTGGGTTGTCTCAGTGTGTCCACTTTTACCCCATCCACCCATTCTCTGGTCCGTGTTCAACCCTTCCTGTCCCTAGACAGGCCTTCCATCTGAAGGGTTGTAAGGGGCTAATAATAATAAAGTAGAAAAATAATAAGACTTAACAATAACAGTAACTAGAAATGCATTTCCACAAAAAAATGCGGATGTGATTGAGTTTCCACCATCAGCGACCTGGCAGTGCGGTGGCCAGCCCCCTAAAATAACCGCTGCAGCACTACTATGTCCTTATGTGTTGGTGGACAGTGCTGAACTAAACTGAAGTGTAAAACGCCCTCTCAGGGTTGGGGAGAGTTGCAACATCTGACTTCTTCCATACATATAAATACTGTGAACTATATGTCATATGTAGTCATCTTTAAATTGTATGGGTAATTAGAAGACAGATATGTTTAATATATACAAATTTGGCTGGTCTATGTCAATCTAGTCTATTCTCAGAGTAATAGAGAAATGCAAAAAGTGTTGCAACCGTCCCCAGTCTCCCCTACTCAAAACCATAGTTAAGTCCCGAAAAATGGGGCTAATGATAATAACTAGAAATGCAATTCCACAAGAAAATGCAGATGTGATCGCGTTGCCGCCATCAGCAACCAGGCAGTGTGCCGACTAGCCCCCTAAAACAGTTGCTGTAGTCATCTTTAAACTGTATGGGTAATTAAACAAATATAAGTTTAATACATACAAGTTTGGCTGGTTGTGTCTATGTCAATTAGTCTCTGAGTAACTGAAAGAAATGCAAAAACTGTTGCAACCGGCCCCAGTCTCCCCTACGTAGCACGCAGCGTGAGGTGGCTTATATTAAGTGTTGAAGTAAATAATGACTATGATAATTAATTTTAGCAAGCACATTATTTAAACTGCAAAGATGATAAAAGCATGTTGATATGTTAGACATTAAATTAACAGTAGCCTAATGTCTTCAGTGTAAATGCTTGTTTAATAGGCTTCTCGTTTAACATTTTAATACATTTTCTTAATAGAACTGTGGTGCTTGCCTGTTTGCCCACATATGTGTTATCAGCCAGTCTTCATTTTGATATAATTTTGTAATGTTGGATTTGGTCGTTTCAATCCTGCCATGGGTTACAGTAATCACATAAAGAAGCCTACTATTTTCAGTGTAAATGCTTGTTTGAAGTTCGTTTTGCAGAAAGCTAGTATTATAGCATAAGATAATAAGATAATAACTTGTGCACACCAGATAACTTGTGCGCGCAAGATAAAAAAGTATTGCCTTTCGTGACTTTACATGACAGTGAGAGAACAAAACAAAATATGTTTCAAAGGAATAAAAAAAAAAAAACATGTTTGTAAAACAATGAAATAGCCTAACAATACATTAGCAAAACGATAATACAGGTTAAAACTTTGTGCAATGCTCCCTACTTTTGACTTGAATAACACGTGACAGTAGTCCAGGGGCAGGCTGGCAAAAGAAAGCAGCCCGGGAATTTGCTGTCAATCGGCTCCAATTTGATACACTAAATTCGTACTGACACGTTTGTCGATCAATGAACGAATCATTAATTAAAAACCACAAAAACAATCTTTTATTGTTTGTTTTAGGCTTAGGCCTATATGTAAAATTATTAAACACATTTTCCATGGTTTTCCTGTCTGTGTGTACAGAAAGCAAAAATTCTAAGTTTAATTAATGATCACCTTAGTTGAGTGGTCAGTCACCCACATGTTTTTTGATATGAAAATATCTATGCTTCAGTTAGGGGTGGGCGGTATGCCGGTATGAACATCAATACCGGTATGATGTTGTGTCATAATATGGATTTAGCCATATCATGGATATCATTATAAATTAACATATTTATACAAATTTTAAAAAGCAATTTTTTGTCAAATGATGAAGCCTGGTGGGCTCTTTCCAATTTTTAATTTTTTTTTAACTAAAAACATTTTACTGAAAAACGCTTACCTTGTATGCTGCTTAATCAACAACCGGGGGCATCTGCAGTAGGCTATGCTAAAGTTTACAACAATAGTTTGACAGCTAAACTGTACAAATTTGGTAGGGAATATTTCATGATAAGAAATTAGCGTTAATGTCATTATTTAGAAATCAGTGATTGTTTTTTTTGTTAGATTTTCTTCATATGCAGATCACAAAATGTAAATTTTTGCAGTTATTATAGACTTACATCTGTACTTTGTTTTATGTTTACCAAAGCATTACAAACATATTGTAATGTCCGTTTTTAAATATAAGGTTGAAAAGCAATGTTTTTTATTTGACTTTCAAGGGCAAATAAATTGTTGAAAATTAAGAGAATATCGTTATCGTCCAGACAGTATCATGATATACTTTTTTGTTCATATCGCCCACCCCTAGCTGCAGTTACTTTTCATGCACTGCCGTTCATATGGGCAAGTGGGGAAGAGTCATCCAACCTAAACACATTGTTCTTCCTTACAATTTTTTGCACCTTAATACATCACAATTTACATCGCAAATTAGGCCTACCTAGTTTCTGTGCAATCAATTGAACAAACTATTCAAGAACATTTGATCTTTGAAAGTTAAAATAGTTATTTCAGTGATTCAGTCTCAATTTAGTGCGTTGAGCAATATTGGGACAGCAGACCTCAGTTCAATCTATAGGGAGATTTATAATGGTGCCGTGTGGTCAATAATGGAACTGCAATTTGCGTCAACAGAAGCTCATTACGGCAGGAATGAGACTGCTCTACTCCCCTACTCTGCAGCCCTGTACGATTTTCTTGAATTAGTCCACACGTTAAGACTACTTCTGAAATTGCAAGCAGCAGTGCTGCATCTGATGTGTCTAAAACAGTGTAAAATGTGTTTAAAATAAAACATTTGAACTACAAAAATTACGAGAAGTTAAATTAAGCGGCTAATTAACTCAACAAACAGGGAGATCCTACAACAGGAAATGTTTTAATTATTAAGAATTGGAGTAGGCTAGCTAAGCAAAGCTATTTTTAGACGTTGCCTTAGTTTATCGTGGTTGGTTCTTTGTCGCGCACATTGTGTCACAGCCTGCACCACCAGTTACAGGTCATTCATTGACTCTGCCACGCCCCTGCTTCACTCCGCACCGCTGCAATCAGGACAATCACACACACCTGCTGCTTAGCTGCACACACATCTGATTGTCATTGACTGCCACTATTTAGTGTCCAGTTTTCCACACACACACTGCCAGATTGTTCTTTGCTGTTCTCATGCCAGACTTTCACGCATTCACTGTTTGGATCTCCCGTTGCCGACTCAGCCCGAATTGGACTTTCCTTCCTCGCCTGTTCCCCGGTAAACTACCTAGCCTTCTGAACCTGACTGAGATTTTGCCCTGCGTTTTTTATTGTGTCTGTGGCTTTTTGGCCATTGTCCTGTGGTGGGAATAAAAGTAAATTACAAACTAATCCTGGGAGTTGTGTGTTGCATCTGGGTCCACCTTCGGTTCGTTACACAGTGGGGTTATAGGATAGCCTATTGTTTATTTTTTAAATGTGCTGGCTACAGCAGGGTTATGTGGGCTGCTGGCTGATCACTATTATATAATATAGTAATTATTATACTTCATTCATATATTATAAAGTAGCATATTTACCTACTAAAATAGCAATATCAGAAGTGGGCGTTGCTGACAAATATTTTAAGCCTTATATAGGCTATAATGAGAAATTATTGATTTGTAGTCGAGAATTATCAAATGTAGGCCTACATGTTTATTTTACCCATAACAGTTAAAGTTTACCGTTTTTTAAATCTTGCCAGTAAAGTGGTCAAACCTGCAGTGGGACTTCAGCGTTGAAATCCCAAGGTTAACAAAAACATGTTGGACTAGTTATTTAGTTATAGTTCATTTAGTTAGTTCCCTGCACACAACATTTAAGCAAGGCAAAATATTGCTGCCTACTCACTCCTCTTTGATGTTTATTTTTTTGGTGCACCTTCTCTGAACAGGCTATGTTTGTTTTTTTATATTCATGTTTCGGCAACGAGTGCTAGATACTTTTTACAAACGCTAGTTACTGCACGAGTGCTAGATACTTTCAGTTGTGATGGCAACTGTTACCTGCTATTACAGATTGTACAAGCCGTGACGCTGCATTTAAAATTACCTATTGAATATAATGCCTGTGTTGGGGGAAAAAAAGGCCGGCCCACCTGGAAAACTCCCAAACTTCGCGATGGCCAGTCCGCGCCTGCAGTAGTCTATATAACTTGCGTCAACTTCTCTGCATTTGTTTATGATCGACGTGGGCAAATTCTAGATATATTTCTAAAACGAAAAAGGTTTTTCTGATTAGACTCATATGACATTTAAAACCATGCTCCAAGTCAAAAATTACTTCTATAGGTTGTGTGCCTCGCTGGTGCACTGCAACGTTAAGATGCCCAACTAATCCCTATGGCGCTTCGGTAAAACCACAAGTAGCCTACCTCCGTTTTAATTTAAGAAAGTTGTGGGACATCCAAGATGTAAGGCAATTTGTTAGAAGGGGGAGTGACATAATTAGGCTACTGTAACAAGCGTTCAGTTGAACTACATTATAAGCAGTGTTTGGACCAACGCGTTACAAAGTAACGCGTTAAGCCTGGTTTGTGACATGACGTCAGGGAGAACCCAAGTGCAGGACACTGAGACAGTATAGGAGGACACTGTCACAGATTACAGATTTTTTTGCTCGAGGTTGATGGATTGAGAAGGGAAGCCAATGAGTCCGGTGAGGGAGCTGGAAGGCAGGAGCGGAAGATGAGGTAGGCAAGCAAAAAGGCACAGGCGTGCAGGTGGTAGGTGGTCCGGGAGGATGGCGTTAATCTTGAAGCACAGGAGAGCAAAGTTAACTATGTGCACAAAAGACAAACAGATATAAAAAAAAAAAGCTACACAGAAGTCACTGAGTCGAGGTGCTTGCTACCAAATAAACTGAACCAATAATCTGGCGATGAGTGGGTCGAAGACCGGTGTAAGTATTTTCAGTATTTTTACAGCAGACATGAGTAGATGGGTAGCAGGTGTGCTCACTGATTGCTGATGCCGGGCAGGTAAAGTGGAGATGACAGCCCCACCCTCCAGACACACACACACACAGAGAGAGAGAGACAGCACGAGAAACAAGAGGGAGGGGAAAAACACTAGAAAGACAAGGGACAACAATGAGCACGGAGGAACCGTGACATGGTTTATACTTCTGCGGAGGAGCACGTAAACGTCTCTGCGTAGCTTCGCAGAGAAGGGGCTTCTGGGAATGCTAGCTCATCGAGGCCTGCCGACGTGTTGACGGGGAGTCCTCCAAAATCCTAACAGCGCGTTGCGTGAAGCGTCTTCTCAGTGCGTCAAACAATTGCTGATTGGTTACACAGGGTAGGAAGCAAGTAGATATTCGGTAATATTTTGGCTGTATCCAAACAATGAAAATGGAGGTGACACAATTAACTGGAGCAGATAGGCTGATTTTCAATAGCCTTCGAATCATATTAGTGGTTTTCTATGCACTTAGCTTGTATATAGTATAGCCTATACTGGCTATATGTTACAACTGTTTTCTGTATTGTTTGATAAACTGTATGTGAAAATATTGTACAGCACTTTGGTCAGCTCTGCTTGTTTTAAACGTGTTCTATAAATAAACTTGATTTGATATAAGAAAATATGAAAAGCAGTCAGCAACCTTTGGTCTCTTTGTTTATACTTTCGAGGGACATGCACGGGAGTTTCCGTGTCTGTGGTTCTAATACGTTTTTTTGTACCTTCTGGATTACTGAATGCGACACTGCCACCTATTGGGCCCGTTAAACTTACATTTGAAGTATGTAGGCAAACTATTGTGCGAATTTAAGCGCCAAATTAACGTTTACATTCGCTAACGCGCTCACACAGAGGTATAAACCAGGCTTTACAGTAATTTCACTACTAGCCGCAGTAACTAGTAAACGCATTATTATTCACTTGAGTAACTAAATTACAGTTACTGAAAATTTAAAAAGGTGCCGTTACTAGTTACTGTTATTTTCCCCATTTTACCTATAACAACTTTTGTCCTGGTAACCACTCTTTACTGTATGCTCAAACATGACTCTTTCCTGCTTATATTTCTGTGTACAGGAGATCACGTTCTGTATAGCCCCTTCTTATGCCCACTCAAAGTAATTTCATG
>JAPMUY010001220.1:0-170426 GCA_026901105.3 Galaxias olidus
AATCTCAGGACGAAGGTATAAAAGGTAAGTCTTTCCTGCAGAGCGTCATTTATCAAGCCTGCAGGAACAGAGTAGAGAAAGATTATCTTCTTTTCAGGTGGTAAGTATCCCTGCAGAGTTGGCAGAAAGTGCCTGCAGGAATAGGGAATAGGGATAGATATAGGGATATCTGCAGAGCGTCATATATTAAGCCTGCAGTAACAGAGTAGGGAAAGATTATCTTCTTTTCGGGTGGTAAGTATCCCTGCAGAGTTGGCATTGAAAGCCTGCAGGAATAGGAATTAGGGATAGGTATAGGGATATCTCTCAGTTTAATAAACAACTTTTATTTTATTTATTTATTTACTTTTATTTTAAGGCCTACGAGATTATAAATGAACATTCTTGTGAGTCAGATCATACTCATCTGCTAACACAGCGGCCTGGGACAATGTCACTACTTTCTGTTAGCTTATCTATGTGAGTAAACGTTCTGGCACACTGTCTTTAAACTCTTCCAGTAAAATCAACTCCTGGAGAGAAGAGAGATCAGTGACTTTACTGGCTGTGCACCACCGATCAAACAGGGTTTCCTTCTCTCGGGCGAACTCAGTAAAGTCCTCGAACGATAGGGTAGACTATACTTCTTGAGCCATACCCGACAATTTACATTGAAGCAAAAGAGGCCACACCTCCTTAGGCCACCGCATTGAAACTGATATATGTTCAAACGCATTGAAATAAGAATCGATTTCAGACTCGCAAAATGTGTTTGCTTACATCAAATGTCTCAGATTATCGAGATGATTGAGAATGGAGAGGAGTGTATATGGGTAAAGCGCGCTTAGTTTCCACAACCGCCTCCGGCACAAGCCCCTCTACCACAGCAGGTTGCTCCGTCACCATGGTAGAAGACGAAAGGAGCGGACTAGGAGGCACAGACTCACCTATACTTAGTACTTTGCAACTCACCAACATAGACACAATGCGCTCCTTCAGTTTGGCCTTTTCCATTGACCTAGGAACGGGGAATTCGAAGTTCTGCTAGGGCATACAAGTCGACTTTGACAGCGGTTGATTTGCTCCAAAGACGATTCCCTCACAAATGCGTCCAAATCGAAAGAAGCCATTGCTACACAGTAATAACTCCACCTAATTAGTATAGGTAGGTAAAAAAAGTACCAAAAATAAATCTCCACCTGCAATACTCAACAACTCCCTAAAATAGATCAGACTGGCTGATAGCTGGATATATCCCGGACCTTTATCCGCTAAACTATAATAAGGAGCAATAACAGTCTGCAACAACAAAAAGGAGCTATAGTTCAAGTATTTATTTACAATAATGAGCAGCAGGGATACAAACGGGACTGAACGGAGCCCGGACCAAAACCAATGAAATAATAAAAGGGCTGATCTGCCTAACCAAAACTGACAACAAAAATACAAGGAGTGGCATCCATTCCTAACCTAGGGGGCTAGACACATGTATACTACATGATGGATCAATGTATACCCATGGATGGCTTACCTGCCCCGTTTGCTCCTGTGCATGAACTTAAACACTGCACAGAGTACAGCGGTAAAAATGAGTGAAAAGTATATGAAAATAGGTTGATAAAGGAACTCAAATATCTCTACACGGCTTAGCCAGCCAAAAGGAAACAAAACAAGATTTAATCAACTAGTTGACAAGCAACACCAAGGGACACACAAAGACGAGTCAAAACTAAAGAAATCTCAAAGATGGGTCAACTTCTGATTGGCGGATGGGTGGTCACGATCTCGAGCAAAGATATGACCCAACTGCAGACTTGAGTAACAGCACAGGTAACCAGAAAATAGAATAAGTTACAGAAAAGCACACGGACAAAGTGTAGTTGAAAAAGGAACGCAGGTCCGCAAGGACACTGGCTCTGTTTACTGAGAATCACGAAACAAGGATCACCACAGAGTAACAATGTCAGAACAAAGGCATGAACTGAAGCAGAGGCTTAAATAGGGCCAAAAAAAAAGAGGGGAGCCCATAGAGAACAGGGGAGCAAATAAGGGGTAATAGAAAACAGGTGACAACAATAAACGATAATCAGCAATCCATCAGTAGTAGACCTGGCTTCCCCATGGCTGTCCATGGTGCTGACTTGGCTCAGGAGGATGAAGGTGGAGTCAGCCCATGACAGGTGGAGGTTTTTATGTATACGGATATCCCTCTGATTGTACAACAGATGAGTGATGACGGGCTTGAGTTCAATTGACGGACGGACACCTGATTGTAGAATGACAGTGAGAAGGGAGAAACAGGACCAGGGATAGCGATGTGGATGTAACAATGGCATGCATGCGATGCGAATACTCACGACCAGCACGGGCATATCAATTATGTATTTACTGTAGTCTGTATATATTTTTCATGCCAAAACTTATAGAACAATGACTGAAACAGTTGGCAGCCCTTTTTATCTGAAGTAAAAAATTAAACCGATTTCATCGCATCTCTGAACATGTTATGTAGAAATCAACACATTTTAGGATAAATAACGGCATGACTCAATTTATGTCATCGCATTACAAATGTGCTTCATGGATACCCTTGATTGAGATGAGTGGATTATTAAACACCAGCAAATGATCACCAAATTGATCACACACAAGCCAATACCAAAAATACCTTTTTGTAAAATATAATAACATTATATTGATTCAAATGTACTGATTTTACGACTTGGTCAGGTTAATAGTGGAGTAGTCATGGTTAAACTTACCGAAAAAACTGCAAGCCTACTGACCTCGTGCACACCACCCAGAAATAACCCCCCGTCCCCCCTCCCCATAATGTGATATTTACCATCATGTTTTTCAAATAATACAATGATACAGATTTCAGTCCTTCTCCCAAGGGAGCAATTCCTTGTTAGCAAGGAGGGTCATGTTACTTGCATTGTCGTGCACACAGGCTCCAATGTTGGTAAATGTTAACAGCTGTTTGCCGTTTTTTTAGGGCTTGTGTCTGTAGCACAACACCTTTCAACTTTCTGTTGTACATGAAATGCCAATCGTCAAGTAGGATTGTTATTAGGGTCCAACCGTTGGTGGTGATGGAAACATATTCGGCCCCTTACAGTCTTGAGGCCATAGCAATTGTCACATTGATGTTCTCCGGCCCTAAATACTGCCGATGGTATGCCAATAGAAATGCCTCCACACTACACCTTTACCTATTGACATAGATTAAATTAGCACAGCTAATTAACACGTTCACCGTGAAGCATTTCTCTCAGACATTCCTGCCAGATGTGTTTCAGCTATTGTTAAGGTCATGGCCTCATTAATTTCAGGATGTCTATTTTTTATTCATAATCACCATATTAACAGGAATGTGTGTCGCTGTGTGTTGCTTAGTGGTATGATGATATCATGCTGACATTAAACCTATTCTTGGTATTTATTGTCGGGGGGGGGGGGGGGGGGGGGGGCTGAAGGCTATTTGCGTAAGCAGAGGGGCCTCTTTTTAAAATTTGTTAACGTGTCCTGTATTTGCTGGTTGGGAAGGACAAACAATTTAAAATAACACGTGTTTATTGAAAACAATTAAGCAAGCAAAACGGAGGGTAGGCCTAGGTAGGCTTGATATTGTGATTTACAGATAGAAGCAATATATTAGTGACATTAGCATGTCATTTACAGCATTGAAATGAGTAGCTGCGGAATGTTTGAATTTGAACCTTCTCAAGAACATTTTAGGTTGGCATTGACATTTAACACATAGACAGAGGACTTCACAGCACATGGAAACCAGGAGCTGGAGGGATTACATCAGCAGAGTGTTTTGTCAGCCTGCATTTGTGACCTTTGGTGTCTTTGTGACTTTTTCACAGGTCCAGACATGAGAGTGCTCTTTAGTGGTCTTTTTCTCACTCCTGTGAGGCCTAATGCATTAGAGGGTCCTATCTAAGGCTCAGAGCGTGAGGGGATGTCAGCTAGAGTTCACGCAGTCAAACTAAAACTTCAAATCTGTCATGATTAATAAAATTTGCATTTGTCAACAAGCAGCTTAGGCAATGAGTGGCCCAGCAATATTTGTGGTGGGGAAGAATGACTAAGCAACGCCTATTTAAGCTCCTGGTTTTCTATAAGCACAATTTTATACTGGAACCAAATTTAGTGCAAAAATCTGCAGGTAAGGATGAACCGTAAAATCAAACTATAATTTGAATTATCATGGTCACTATGTTATGAGAATAATGTGCAGTATTATTTGTAGATTCAAATAGCAATGCAATGCAACTTTCGCATTGCTATAAGAATCATAAAAATTATCATAGATTTTTCTTAATTAATAAAAACCATTATTCCTCTATTGCATTTTCAAAAGCGTAATTAAGTCTGATAGCCACTTCTCTGTGTTGATACTTTGACCACCTTTGCTTTATCAATGTTTAAAATGATCATGTGCAGATCCCACTTCTTAAAATAGACATCAAAGTGCTCTGTCTTCAACATATTTTATTAAGAGTTGGTACATGATAGTACTTACTGTATATCAGGAAAAAACATTGATATTGCTCTGAAGAAGGTGATGCTAAGGGCCTAAAGTCCAATATAATATTTTGTACGAAATACTACAGACACAACGCAAATCGTATTTCATGTTGACTAAGACATGCACAATACCAATCCTGTGAAGTATATACCATGCATCAACAATGACTTAGTGCTGTACAGCTTACGTTTTAGTTTAAGAAAAAAGAGCAAGAAATCTTTTTTCTAACCTGGTCTCTCATTCTCAAAATTGGATCTGAGAGCATCCACACTGCCTGAGAGGTGGTGGAGAACACTAAGGCAGAGAAAAACAAAATCAACACCTCACTTACTTGTTTGACATGGTTACTTGGCAGCCTTGGCTTGAGGCCGTAAACAAACAATCAAACTATGTATTAAATTAGTTTTCTATAACATATTAGAGTGTTCTTCCTAGTGGCTACAATCCACAAAACATTTTGGTGCAAGTCATGTTAAACAAATGTGTTTTATACACAGTTAAGTTATTATAACGACCACATTTTATGACTATAACATTGATCTAAAAATTCCTTTGTAGATGGATGAATGGCAGAGGGAGTTACTAGAAGGAGTTGTCGGCACTGCTCTCTTGCCCGTCCTGTTCAGACCCGACCGTCTGCTCCAACTCCAGGCTCAGGAAGGTGTGGCTGTGCTGCTGGGACTGTGAGGCTAGCTGGGAAAAAAGACTACTCTGCCGCTGGGTGCCTCCCCCACCACCACCAGCAGCACCACCACCACGGCGCCTCAAACAGTCGCGCAGGCGTAGCCGCAACTTGGAATGCAGCGAGGCGTAGATAAAGGGGTTGTAGCAGGTGGAGCTCATGGCCAGCAGGTGACAGCACACCTGCAGCAGGTTGACGTGGCGCTTTCCCACGATGTGGAAGTTCTGGTCCAGATCCAGCAGTAGGTTGAGCACCTGCAGGGGGAGCCAACACAGGGCGAAGGCCAGCACAGACAGCACCAGCAGGGAGAAGGTCTTCCTCCTCTTGTGGCTCCAGCGCTGCAGGCTCTGCTGCGGGGCCCCGGGGAGGCAGCGGTGGCGCAGGCGGGCCGTGATGCCGCAGTAGGCCCCGCTGACAGCCAGCAGAGGCAGGAGGTAGGACACCAGCAGGACAAAGCACGAGTACAGCAGCCGCAGACGGCCTGTCTTGGGCCAGAACTCCTCGCACACCACCAGGTCCAGGCCACTTCGTCGGAGGTCCACGTAGCTGGTGTGGAGGCAGGGTGGAGCGGCCAGCACCAGGGACAGTAGCCAGAGGGCCAGGGCCACGGCCAGACAGCCGCGCAGGGAGATCCTCTTCCGTATGGGGTGGACCACCACCACGTAGCGGTCCAAAGCGATGGTGGTGAGTGACAGCACCGAGACGAATACCGTGGACGTCTGCAGCAGGGGCACTAGGTGACAGAGGAGCCGCCCAAACAGCCATCCACGTGGCTCAAAGGCATAGGAGGCGGTCAGAGGGACGCAGCACAGGCACATGAGCAGGTCGCCAGCCGCCAGGTTACCAATGAAGAAATTGGTGGCGTTGTGGAGCTTCCGGTCGGCCAGGATGCAAGCAAGCAGCAGGGCGTTGCCCAGGCAGGCCACCAGCACCAGGAGACAGTAGAGGGTCAGCAGCAGTGGCCGGTAGAAAAACAACAGCTGCACACCAGAGAATAACTCGACTGGGTCTGTGTGGTTCACATAGGGGCCAGCAGGCTCCGTGTTGTTAGAGACATCCATGGACAGTGGCTCCATCACAAAACACAGACTGGGAGAGAGCAAATCAATGATTACAGCCTCTCAGAAAGGCTCAGTTGATGAAAGGGACAGCAGCGCCGGAGAATGGGTTACATCTCTGGCAATGCCTACAAGGATTTGAAAAACCTGTGTTCAAGTACACACGGAACCCTCTCCGGCTCCTGGTCCATGTAAGGCTGCATCTTTGTGTATCTCAGCAACTGTGTCTAGATCGTTGTATTAAGATTATAAAGGTGTCCTGTAAAATAAGTTAAATGAAAGATAATCAAACAAAGAAATACAAAATTACAATTAAATTTTTTGATCTGCAAATATTCCAATAACAATAATAATGTTGTCAAAAGACTTTTAAATTATTATTATGTTATATTATACAAGATACGAAAGACTATTAATAATACAAAATACAAAAAGTCAGTTATACTGAAATCCACAGGCATTCAACAAAGCTAAAACAGATATTGCATTTTCCTCTTTTTGTTCTTGATAAAAGCTTACATGTTTGCTGCATTAAAATGTGCAACATTCATGTTTCTAGGAATTTCAATGTGCCATTCAGAAAAAACCTCCCACATGTTCATGCGATTTAGTATCTTATAACCAATATATTTGATAAAATAAATGCATACCTCCAGAACAGAGCATACAGTACCTTTTCCAAGGTTTGTGACCCAGAGGAGGCGAGGTGAAAGAGATGACACAGTAGAGAGAGATGATGTTATAGCTTTCTCTCCTCCTCATCTGTGTCACTCCTTCATGCGTATGCTGGGGAGTCTGTTGGACCAGCCCCAGGTCTCTGTCCTCTTTCCGTGTGAGGGGTCTGCTCTCACCGTGCTCTGTTCTGCCTCGTGCTTTCTAATTTGAGAGTGAGAGAGTGCAAGATGAGGCAGGGAGATAGATAGAGACAGTGACAGCCAGAGAGAGAGAGAGAGAGTGAGAGAGAAAGACAGAAAGAAAGAAAGTGATTAGAGAGAGATGGCATTTTTCTATAATGTGACTTTGTTTGTGCCAAAGTGTGTGTGCGTCCCTGCATGCATAAACACATATATGAGGATGCGCCCTGATGTGCGTGGGTGTGATTGTGTGAACCACGCCCCCTCGGTTTGCTGCTCTCACAGCCTAACGTCAGCCGCCAGTGATATTCCCCTGTAGCCCCAGCCAAGCGGTCAAACTATACCCTGGGCTCTGTAGTTTAATTATCACTGTCTGACAGACCCCTACAGGATTACATTATCACTACAAAGGATTACATTGCATATAGTCATTTGTTGGGGTTATTTTCCCATCGATATGGAAAATTCCTCCAGCTTGTGCTATTTTACTCTTCAAAAACCTTCAACATTTTTAGACAAAGAGACAGCAATGAGCTATGCAGACAATGAAGGAGCTTTATCCTGTATGACGAAGGAAACTGTAAAGACATGCTGCTACTCTATGTTTAGAGTTTGTTTTCTTAATCTGGAGAAAACGTAACCTACACATCAATGTATGCTAGTCAAAGTCTTTAGTATGGTCGATACAGCTAAATACTCTGGCTTAGGTCAAAACGAACCACACTCATGGCAGTTCTCTTTTTCAGTCTTGTCTCAGTTATATTGTGAAGCGTCTTTGGGTGTCAGAAAAGCGCTATATAAATAAAGTTAATAATTATTAGTATTAGTTCTAAACCCCAGACGTTTCACAATGGGTAGTAATAATAATAATAATAATAATAATAATAATTCATTTTATTTATATAGCGCTTTTCTAACACCCAAAGTTGCTTCACACCATCAACATAGATAACATGACAAAAATAAACAATTATGCAGAAATAGCATAACAGAAAGACAGCAACAACAATTCTAAGTATAAGTAAGCAAAAGGATTGTATCAGTAAAAGAAAGGGACCAGATTCTAAACAGAGTTAACTAGGGTATGCTAGGGTGAAAAGATTTAAGGTGGGTTTGAAAGATTAATAGCGAGTTGGTATTCTGAATTAGAGGAGGGAGAGAGTTCCATAATTTAGGTGCTGCCCCAGAAAATGCACACTCCCCAAAATGCTTCAGTTTTGCTTGTGGAATGACCAGTTGTCTTCTGCAGAGGAACGTAGTGTCCGGGTAGGATGGTAAGGTTGGAGCAGTTCAGTGAGGTAGGGAGGGGTCAAATTGTGTAAAGCTTTGTAAGTGAGGAGAAGGATTTTGTAGGTGATACGCTGGCTGACCGGAAGCCAGTGAAGATTAAAGAGTACGGGGGTTATGTGCTCAGAAGATTTTGTAGAGGTGAGAAGCCGAGCAGCAGAGTTTTTAACCAGTTGGAGTTTATGGAGGGAGGTTGCGCTGATGCCGAAAAGAAGTGAGTTGCCGTAATCAAGACGGGAGAACATGAATGAGTGAATGAGTTTGGCAGCTGCACTCTGGGAAAGGGATGGTCAGATTTTAGCAATGTTTCTAAGATGGAAGAAGGATAATTTGACCAAGTTATTGATATGAGAGCTAAACAAAAGAGTGGAATCCGTTAATACGCCAAGATTGAGTACTAAAGGGGAGGGGGAGACTGTGAAACCATCAATGGCGATTGAGATATTGCCAACTTTATCTAGGGTGTGTTTGGTGCCAATTAAGAGGAGTTCCGTTTTATTGCTGTTCAGTTTGAGATAGTTTTCCTGCATCCAATGGTTGATTGTAGATAAGCAGTGTTCAATACAGGAAAGTGGAGGATTATCGAGTGAAGTTGTGCTGATGTAGATCTGTGTCATCAGCATAGCAGTGGGAATTGAAGTTGAAATGTCTGATAATTTGACAAAGAGGAAGGATAAAGATTATGAACAGGAGGGGCCCCAGGACGGACCCTGTGGAACACCCTGTGTGACTGGGGACGTATCAGAAGTGATATGAATTGATGTCTGTTTGTGAGATATGACTGAAAAAGAGAGAGTGCGTGCCCTTTTGGTGGTGGCTTTATCTAATCAGGCCCTCTGCTCCATTCTGCTCAGTGGAACCGCATGACCTAAACATACGTTTTTTCAGGACAGGGCTTGCTCTCCAAAGCCTGCATACATAGTTTTTAGTTTTTTTTATTAATTTAGAACACAAGAAATGCGATTATATATATAATAATTACGACCTTGGAAATTAAGTAATTATTTTCACTGGCTTGTGCACGTTTAAATAGCCTATAAACAACACAGTAAGAATGCACGGGACAAAGTCTCTCAGATGCGCTTTTTGTAGTCCATGTTCAAGACATTGTAGTTTCACCACGGAAGACCCAGGTCTATTATGTTT
Source organism: Galaxias olidus (assembly GCA_026901105.3). Taxonomy (NCBI): domain Eukaryota; kingdom Metazoa; phylum Chordata; class Actinopteri; order Galaxiiformes; family Galaxiidae; genus Galaxias; species Galaxias olidus. Next base: position 9,547 of record JAPMUY010001220.1, read on the forward strand.
TAAGTAGTGATGCTGGAGATTGTTTCTAGTTGACAAGAAGAGCAAAAGACATAACTTAAAGAAAGATAGCTTTATTGCACAAGGTGTTAGAATACTCTTTTTGTTTCTTTTTCTGATCTTTTCATAGAAAACGTTATTTTAAACACAAGCAATTGCTGTAAGAAGCAACTCAAACAAACGTTTTTGAATCCCCTCAACAATGTTTTTTTCAATTTTTCCTACATTTCTTCTTTCACTTTTTCCCTTTTACCAAGCATGCAATGTCGTTTTTGAGGATGAACAAATACAAAATAATGATAATTAAAAAAGTAAATAGGACAAATGACAACATCAAAAGACCTTTAAAAAAGAATACAAATTCAACAAATTAGTATCAAAAACATAAAGCGTATAGAGAAAGAAGAAAATGTTGTCGTTTCAGAAATAAAGGTTTATCAAATCATTATTGTTAATGCAGTTTAAATTTTGATGTTGGGGCATTCAAACCTGATCTGTGCCCTAGTTTATTCTGACGAAAATAGCTCTTCATACAAAACTGTGTTTTATGTACAAGAGTTAATCTATAAACAACACTGACAAAGGTAGTGATGACGGGTCCATTATGTCCAAGGTGGTGGAGCTCCACTGCCAAAAGCAGCTGAACAAGGAGATTTCGCAAGTGATACGTTTATCTGACCCAGTCCCTTATATACACAATAGCAGTGTGATTGTGTGACCTTAAGAACTACAAGTCCCTGATTTCACTTGGCTAAACCAACCTAAGCCACAAGTTGGACGCCTCAGTACTGACTGGTCTCTAGAACCAAAATAAAAATAAAAGAAAATCAAATGAAACATATTTGATCAAAATGAATGGACAAATAACCCAAACGAAACAACAAGTGACAACAGAACACTGCAGTGCTGATGTTCCGGAAGTTTCAATAGGTTCCTGGGTCAATGAAGAGTACCACAATATAGAGGGTAGAGTGGAGATGAGGAAATTGGAAAAAATATTGTACTTCAAACAGATCAGTAACAGGGACACCAACAGACCACTGTGTGCACAAAATTTTATCATACTCATACTCAACTCACATTACAACTACTCTCAGATCTCTTAGAATACTGTTTTCATTCTCATGATTTCAAGCCTTTTTGAGCCTGAGTCTCCATTTTGTATTAGAACAGTGGAAGCAGGTGGACTGAGAGGTTGGTTGCTGTTTAAAATTTAGTGGTGGCTTTCGTTTGACCAATCAGTCCCAGTGTGACTGTCACAACACGGTCACCAGATTGTTGGTCTAAGCCATTGCCTTTGTTTCCTCTAGTGGGTTAGGAGCAGACACAGAGACATGATAGACAACAGTGTCAAGGTCAAGGCCCTGGATGCCCCCATCTTCAGCGAACATGGTTTAGCTTCTAAAAGGAATTACAACCAATCAAGGACAACCTTATGAGATACTAACTAGGTGGGGCTTTGAGATGGATATTCTCAGACTATCCCCTATATACATTACACTTACAGCCTACGCTTCCGCTCTAATCAAACCTATTCTTCACTGCTCTTAAGCGATTGTCTCAATCATATATTTTTTTAAACATTTAAAATGCTTGAATATCTTATACTTTGCCATAGTTTCACTTAAATGACATAATATACTTATATAGAAATATATATATGTAAATCTTTATAATACCAAATATTCTCTATGTGTTTGTATTGCGAGAGCCCTGATGTTTTCAAATCTTTGCTGGGTCATTTGGGCTGTCGTGTTGCTGTCAAAAGCTATCAAAAACTGTCAAGCTAGGAGGGAGAGTGGAGACTGGAGAATATTAACATTTATTTGAACTGAAAGTTCTAAGAGAGGTGAGGCTGAATTCTCTTTTCGGAATCAGCAGTGATAAAGAAAAGTAAATCTGCTGAATTAACAACCTTTAGAGACATGAAGAGAGTTTAAAGTGAGAACCAGAAGGGAACTGAAGCGGTAGTCCTGCGAGAGCTTCAATGCTCAAATCATGGAGGACAGCATGTGGTGAGAGACCAACGTATGCACTGGGGAGCATCTCATTATGCTATCATGGACTTCAAATCAGCATGAGGGCAGAGCATGGAGCTTCTCAGTAGTACTCGGAGGGTTCGCCCCTACTCCTCAAAGGTCTGCTCCAACAGCGCCAGAGCAGCAGCAGGCTACAGCTGTTAGTAGAGGATGGGTCTTTTTGTACACGTCCAAGTGAGCTTCAGTCAAACGGTAGGTTGGCTGCTTCCAGACCCCCAGGGCAGGGTCAGAGTGATAGCAGACAGGCTACTGGGCAGCTAGCAGGGAGCTGGGACTCGTCCTCCCCCAGGGTTTAGTCTGTGAGGGCGTAGAGGGCCAGCTATACCAGTGTGTAGGACTTGGAGTAGGCACCCACGCCTTGCTTCTGCAGCCTGCCCAGGGCCGAGGAGCTGCTCTCTAGCAGAGAGTCTCTGGAGCCGCCCATCTTGTTGCTGCCGCTGGCGGGCTGGCTGCTGGTGCTGGATGTGGAGGCCGTGGCAGCGGCGTTGGAACTGGGCATAGTCAGAGTCCTCTGGGGCAGTGTGGCGGTGCCCGAGCTCACGCCCAGGCTGCCCAGCCCCGAGTGGCCCAGCATCAGGGCCTGCTGCTTGCCTGCGTCCAGGGTCATGTGGCGGCCCTGGGTGTGATAGGCCCGCTGGGCCAGGCTGCGGATGGACGCCTCTCGCGGCGGCACCGCCGGGCAGGGGTCGTGGAACTCGCCTTGCTTCCTGAAGAATGGATCGGTCTTCATGTAGAGGGGAAGGTTGCAGAATTCACCTGAAAGGAACAGGAAGGAAATCATGCTCAGGGACAGGTGTGGAGGTCATGCATTAGACCTGCTAAGCATAGACAGCCACCTAGTGAAAGAAGGAAATAAATTGTAATAATGTGACGCTCTAGTGCCAGGGTATGCCCAGGTTAACCCAGTACACCTACTCTTGTTGGCGCGGTGTGGGATGGGCACGGCCACGTTCTTGCCGCGGTCGTAGTCCTGCGGTTTGGGCGGTGAGGCGGTGAAGCGGCAGATGCCCGGCTCCGAGGGCGTACTGAGTGAGGTCATGCTGTCGGCGGGGTCATTGGTGCCTGTGGTCATCTGGTCGGATGAGCTGTCCGAGATGAAGCACTCTGTAATAGTGAACTTGGCGTGTTGCAGGTGCTCCTCCAGCTTGGCGTGCTCATAGGCCCGCGCCAGCTCCTCGTAGGTGGAGGAGGCGCTCTCCGTGGACACCATGCTGTTACGGCCTTTGTCTAGAACACAAAGGTGACAGACGTTAGGAATACCAGGACGAGGACTGTTTCCACAAAGCAACAAAATATCAAAAGAAGAAACTAAAGTGTAAGAACATAACCCCGGGAGGTCTCAGCATGTTGCCTGATACCGGGTCCTAGCCCCTCCCACCTGTGTCCTGTGATAGGCTCGCGCTATAGCTGTCACTCTCGGTAGCTGTGATGCCATGGGAGCCCATGGTGCGCCAGTCGGAGGTCAGGGTTCTGGCTGAGGCGGTGGACTGGCTTTGGCCTGGTCGGCTGAGTGTCCACTGGCTGGAGTAGCGGTTCCGAGAGCTGTGGGCTGACTTCACGCTCTTTCTAGACACTGGGTCTGAGTGACGACATATCAAAGATATTAAAGAGGATTATAATAGGTACACTTGAGGCTTTGTTCTGTTATTGCTTTGACAAAGCCATGTTGTATTCATGCAACGGCTACCAGATATACCTTTATCAATTACAGAACCACTGTTGACACAATGACATGCTATTGTGTAAATATTACACACATTATGGGGTCATCATTGTAGCAAAACTATTTGCAAATGCGTGTGGAGAGTTGTGTATCTGTATCTGAATCCGTGCGTCGTAATCAGGTTTGTAAGTGTATAAAAAATATCCGTCTGTATTCAGATTCACAAGTGTATTGAGAGTTGTATATGTGTAGACAAATCTGTGAATGCGTGCATAGATCTGTAAATGTGTAGACAAATCTGTAAATGCACGCACAGATCTCGAGAATGCAGATCTCTGCAACGGCAAAAGTGTAGCAAAAGTCACATGTAAAAACACATCCAATTGAGAGGCCCGCGTGAGTTGTAATTTATGCTTGTCTGTATTTTCAGCACTTGCAGCAAAATACTTAGACTTTTAGCCATTAATATCCACGTATGTATTTACAGATTTGTCTACACATTTACAGATCTATGCACGCATTCACAGATTTGTCTACACATATAAAACTCTCAATACACTTGCAAATCTGAATTTTTTATACACTTACAAACCTGATTACGCACGCACGGATTGAGATACAGATACACAACTCTCCACACGCTTTGCAAATATTTTTGCTACAATAATGACCACATAACACATTAAATGTTGTTAAAAATTACACACATGTTATTCAGACTTAATCAAATCAATGAAACGCGGAATACAGTGGGCACAACCCCCTTTTAAAACTTTCAGGGATATCACCTCATTGAAAATATGGGCAACCCCTGTGAAGTTTAGGAATTGTACTTAATTGCAACAGTTCAATGGTCATTACTTAATGAGCTTTTGTGATTCTTCACCCTACTATGGCCATAAGACAGAACTCACTTGTCCCTGGGCGGATGTCGGACATGTCAATCAACGGTCCGGTGTTCTGAATGAGGGCGGGGTGATGTAGAGACACACCCGTGCAGAAGCTCTGTGGATTCACGGATTGGCTAAACTCAGTGTCTGTCACTGGTACTGCTGCCTTGTCCTCGCCTGTTCATCCAACAAAGACATCCATTCAGTTTATCTCTCTTTTTTCAAATATTACCACAGTGATACTGATAGTAATAACAAGTGCTCCATGTCCCTGACCTATTTGCTTGATGCCCTCCTTGTCTTCAATGAGCAGCTGGACGCGTGGGATGTCAATGTGGAGCCTGGGACCCTGAGGTGGGCCCTTCACTGGCGTGTCCATGCTGCGGTTGTTCTTGCTGCTCACAAAAACAAACAAGTGCACATGGTTAGAGGTAATATCGAGCTGGAGTTGATACTGTAGGTATGCATAAAGGACTTTGATTGGGACCATCCTAGGTACGGTCCACTTGGGCCAGTTGTAATCCTAAGCCACTGTTGGTCTTACCTAATGAGCATCTCTGCAAGACTCTTAGCATCTGCGGGAACACAAACATTGTAACAAGATTAAAGAGGATCTAAAGGATTATCATTGCTATCACTGCTACTCGCTGTCCTCTAACAGGCCTGCCCCGTGTCTCACTTTCCCTCTCTCCCTCCTTCTCTCCCCATCTATCCCCTTCTGGTTCACCTCTGAGCCGCTTGAGCCTCTTCTCCTTGCGTTTCTTGCGGATGATGAAAAGCAGTGCCACGCCCAGCGTGAGCAGGATGACCGGGGAGCCGATGGAGAAGAGCTTCTTCACATCGTCGCCCTCACCTCGCGCTGACTTGATAGGCGGGATGGTGCCTGCACATTGGAGAGAAGTAGATTAAAGAACCACCACTGCCGTTGGTCTGCCCCCCTGACCTGTTCTCCAGCCGCCTCCTCGTCCTCTTTGAAAAGCACCACAGAGGAGCCGGAGCAAAGCACAAAAAGAAAACTCACTGCCGTCGTAGTCGGTGGTAGCAAACTGCGAGCTCTGGTTGCCACAGCCGGCGCTGTTGCAGGCCTTCATCTTGAGCTCGTACCAGGTGGCCTCACGCAGCTCGCTGAGGAAGAGGGAGGTGCTGGTGTTGGCCTTGAGACTCTGCCAGGCCCACGTGCCCTTGGGCCGGAAGTCCAGCAGCATGGCGGTGATAGGGCAGCCTCCACTGGTCCAGCCCTGCAGGTTGAGGCCTGCGTGGGTGGAGTTGATGTGAGTGAGCAGTGGCTGGTCTTTGTTGAACACTGGTTCTGTAAGGGGGAAAGAAGGGCAACAATATGAGTGTCAAAAGGTCAATACAAAAAAGATATGTTGCTCTCTGTTGCTCTTCCCAACTCAGAAGTTTACTGTTCTACTTAGAGAAAGAATCATGCTTACATACACTTTTTGCAACACTGGAAAATGTACCCACAGTGTAGTATATTGTGTCATCACGAAGGGACAGAGAACTCCCTCAAGTTCAAGACAACTTAAAACCATTTAGCTATGCTAGGTAGATAACTTTCAATTAATTGTCAGTGAACTCAGCGATACACCGTATGCAGTTTGTCTGTAGGTTATCTATTAGCTTTGAGATTATAGGTAGTCACTAGCTGTGTTAGACAGGTTTAAGTTGCTAGCCTGCCATCCCGCCCTCGGACAACACCTAAAACCTACTAGTCTTACTAGTCTTCAACAACCATAAAAAAGGTGTCTACAATTCCTGAATTAATTCTGCTGATAATGTGGGTTTGGGATTCATTCATTAATGTGACCTGTTTCTTACTAACTTTTTTGAAATGCAATAGCTTTAATGAATTGCAATAGTTTTTCCTCTCATTTAAAAAAAGAAAAGGGTGGTCTTTCGTGATACAGTATCACTCTCTTTGCTCTTCCACCTTCACCCTTCTCCCCCCTTTGTACCTCTTCCGTGGGTCTTGGCTTCAATGATCTCGCTGATGCGCCCTGAGCCCACGCTGTTCTTGGCTGCCAGCTTGACCTTGTACCAGGTGCCACAGCGCAAGTTGTCCAGGCGGAAGGAGCGCTCACTGGAGCTAATGAACACGTCTCGCCATTCCTCTGTGTTGTCCACTGAGTACTGTAGCACAAAACCTACACACGCACACAAAGACACAGACCGTTTGATGTTAAAGAGTGTAACTTAATGTTCCCATTGAGTTCTAGCTGCTGTTACTGTATCTGACCAACAGAGGGTGATGGAGTATAACAGATGTCCAGAATAGTACCTTACACAAAAATAACCAGTTTAACGTTTTTTACACAAATACTGAGTTAACACAATAAGTGCTGTTTTGTGTTTAAGCAAAGTATCAGACATCACTATGTTAGAAATACATACAAAGACTGTAAGTGTTGTTTTTTTGCAGTTTTTTTATAAAACTAAAATCTTTGGAATAGAGAAGCATGTACAGCACCATCAGGTATTAATAACACTGCTGTCAAAAAAAATTGTCAAAAGTACTGTGAATTAAATAATACATTAACAACATTTACAATCTCTAGTACTGAAATATGTTTTGGATGGGTCCGAAAGGCCTTAGGCAAGAAAACTTTACTCAGCCGTCAGATAAACACAATATCAGTCAGTGGAGGTTTGTGGAGCAGTAAGGTGTCCTGTACCTCTGATTGAGCTTCCTCCATTATCCCCGGGGATCCAGGCCAGTGTGATGGAGGAGGTGGAGGTGGTGGAGACGGTCAGACGAGGCTGGTCTGGAGGAACTGGGGGAAGCACATGGTGGTGAGGAGCAAAACCCGAAAACAACAAAAACATAATAAAATGATTGTACACGTCTCAATAAACATGACCAAATTAAACGGCATAGAGTAGAATCGTAGTTAATTGTTGTTGAAGGTTCCTGGTTCGGTCTTACCTTGCACCAGCAGGTTGACAATGATGGTGTCGAATCCCAGCGTGTTGGTCGCCGTGCAGGTGTAGTACCCAGAATCCTCCGCTTTCACAGAGCGCAGGACCAGCGTGCCATTGGACATGATCTGCCTCTGACCGTCCGCCGTTACCGGAATGGCTGAGTCATCGCTGTCACACACACACACACACACACACACACACACACACACACACACACACACACACATACACACGAACACACACACACACGCACGCACACACACACACGTTTACCCTAATGTCAGGTTTGCTGTATATTACCGATATCTCCTCGGTCCAAGCTATTGCCATAGGACATGATTTGTGTAGGACTTGAGGCACTCCTGCGGGGCTGTGTGGACCTCATACCTGTCTTTGGTCCATTTGATGGAGGGGCTGGGCTCCCCCACTGAGCTGCAGGGCAGATGCACCTCCTTCATCCATGGAGTGGTCACCGTGCCTCCAAAGGACAGGATCTTCGCTGGCGCTGCACACACACACACACACACACACACACACACACACACACACACACACGTTACTGTAGCTCTCTCTAACTTACTTACAGTCACTGACTTGCTCAATGACATTGTAACATCTTTAATCCATGCGTAGACGCAGCCACGCATAACCTGACACACCTCGCACCGTGTTGAGCCGTCTCTAATAGACAGACTGCCTCTATGGCCAGTCTACAGTTGCTCCTCTGGTGTTTGTAAAGTAAGGTATGGTCTGGCTCGAGCCCCAGGGGACACTCCTCTCCCCACTGCTGCCCAAATAGAGTTCTACAGTGCCCCCCAGTCTATCTATACTCCATGGACCCTCCTCTTTTATCGATCCCTCTCCCAGAGGGCCAGTTTACTGGGCAGGCCCTGTTCATCACCACATAATTAACGACAGGGCTTCCTGCAACATAGCCAGCACTCAATCAATAACACAGCTGTCAATTCATCCTGCTAGGGTATCGCGCGCACATGTGCGTGTGTGTGTGTGTGTGTGTGTGTCTGTCTGTTAGTGTAAGAGAGAAAGAGAGGGATAGAGAGATAGAAACCACCATTGAGTGCAAGAGACTGTGTGTGTGTGTGTGTGTGTGTGTATGTGTGTGTGTGTGTGTGTGTGTGTGTGTGTGTCTGTGTGTGTGTGTGTGTGTGTCTGTTAGAGAGACGTCGAGAGAGAACATTGAGGCTGAGCAACTGCGTATGTGTGTATGTGTTAGATTGCACGCTGGAGAGAGATGGGACATGTAGACACAGAGATGTAAATTAGATCAGATCGTACAGCATATGAAACACAGCCCTCTAAAGCTCTATCATAACCTTTCCAGTCTCTTCTTCTTCTTCCCTCCCTCCCTCCCTCGGAGGACCTACCTTTCCCAGCAGGCTCCACGGTGACCTTTTCGCTCATGTTGCCGCGGCCGGCGGTTGTCACGGCTGCAGCCCATATGAGGTACTGTTTGCCACGGGTCAGGTGGGTGATACGGTAGAACAACATCTCCGGGTTGGCTTCGTACTCGCTGGGGGCCTGGAACACAAACCCACGTTAACAGGATATGACAACACATGGACAGGGAAGCAGCATAGCAGGGAACCAGTAATAGAAAACACTTTATCGGGCTAAACGTCAAGTTGGAATTATTTCTGAAATACCTGAATACATTCTGCCATGCAAAAACAGGCACAGAAACACACATACGTACTCACAGACACACAAGCACTTATTTCTCTCACCCACATTTTTGCTCTCTCCCTCAAACTCTCTAATTTGTTTATTTTTCAATGTACATCCTAACCTCCATTCCCCCCATTGCTCTCCTTGTTTTCCTCCCTGTGTAGTCCAACAGGGACGAATGGGAGTGTGTATATATGTGTGTGAAGGTGTGTGTGTGTGTGTGTGTGTGACATTAGAACATTCCGCCGGCGTTGAGTCAGTGTAGTGGTGATCGGGGGAGCTATACAGGGAGATAATGAAACGAGGAACAAAAGCACTCTCATCTCAGTGTGACTGATACCCTCCTCCTCTGCTCCGCCTTCCCTCTCTCCCTCCCTCCCTCCACTCGCTCTGTCTTTTACTTTCTCTCTCAGTCCCTTCATCTCTATATCTGTCATTCTCTTCCTTTCTTGAATTTTCGGGAATTCTCCATCCCTCCATCTCTATCATTTCCCCTGTTGTTTCAGTTGTTCCCTTTTCTCTCTCCCTCCTCTCTCCCTCTCCTCTACTCTCCATGCCTGTACTAATTTACATGGTACTCATGCACAGACAAGAGGTGGAGGAGGGGGGTCTTCAATGATAACAGGATTTTGAGTGTGTTGCTGTGTTGGGGGGTTTGGGTGTGTTTGTGTGAGTGTGTGTGTTGTGTGTGTGTGTGTGTGTGTGTGTGTGTGTGTGTGTGTGTGTGTGTGTGTGTGTGTGGGTGTGTGAGTGTGTGTGCGTGTGTGTTAATGTGTGTATGTGGCGGGGCCACCAAACATGTTTGTTTAAATAGAACAGAATATAATTCTGCATTGCTGTGTGGGTGTGTGTGCATACGTGTGTGTACGTGTGAGAGAGAGAGAGAGAGCTCCTGATGCTGCAGTGTACGTGTGTGAGCTTGTTCTCCGCTTCATTTGCATATCTACGTCCCATCACGTTGCCAAGACAACCTCATCTGTTCATCTGGGAGGGCAGGAAATAAAGCGACGGCGCAAACACAGTGTGAGAGAGACACACCCAACACACACACAAACACAAATTTTTCTCTTTCTCTGTGTCACACAGACACACACACACACACACACACACACACACACACACACACACACACACACACACACACACACACACACACACACACACACACAAAGAAACAATCTGGATTCTCCATCAATCAGTGCTGTATCTAGCATGCATGTTATGTTCTGTTATTAAAGCCTTAATTCCCCCTCCCATAGCTAACTGTCACAGTTTTCACGCAACCCTCCAACACCCCTCCGAGGCGGGACTTACCGGCTGCCCAGAGCCTGGGCTGGAGCAGTAGATGGTGTACTTGCGGATCACACCATTGGGTTTGTAGGGGGGTAGCCAGGACACCACCACACTGCTTGGCGAGGAGGGTACGGCTTTGATGCCAGCTGGAGGGCCAGGCACTAATGGACACATAGAGACATGAGCAGGGTGTTAAAGTGAGCAGGCTGGTTTGCTGCTCTTCAGTCTTATCCTGGGGGCTAAGCCTCTCAGGCAGGACAGCGGCTACAGCACGGGTTCCCGGCCAGGCATCGGCGGTGACATATGTTCCCCCTGACAGCGGTCAGCACTCCTGACTGGCTCTGTGAGGGACACCCTGCGGTCTGGAACTCTCTAAACCACCAACAGATTACACTGTGGCTCCTGATCCCCGATGGCCACTTGAGACACTACTTAATACTCTTAGTCATCAAGCTAAACAGCTGAAATTCCACTTTACGTCACAGCACATTGTGCACCAGAGGAAAAAGATCAAAGGAGGACCAAATGACTACTATCATGTCCACAATCTTCATCCATTGTCCGACATCCCCGATTGAGGCCTATTTAATCATCTCTGCTGACGGATCACAATAGCCGTACACTTGACTATGCAACTCCCCCTGGGCTGTACAGGACGGGGACTATTGTGGAGCAGGGAGACCCCCCCTGTCCCTCCCTCCTGCTCCCCAATAATAGTGTCCCTGGACACAGTCCCACAGGCAGGCAGGCAGGCAGGCTGGCCGGGTCCTCCCCCTGGGCTCTCAAACCGCACATTAGAGCAGGGACAATACTGGGGACATGAGAGGGAGAGAGGGAGGGAGGGAAAGAGAGAGAGAGAGAGATTGATAGATGGAGGGAAGGTTAGGGGCAGCCCCAGGGGGAAGAGAGGAGGAAGGGGGAGGGGGGCGAGAGGAGACATGCATGATTATCATAACTGGGCCTTCATGTCAGAGCAGGCAAGGGAGGGGAGAGTTAAGCCCCATCTGGTGCCCAAAATCTGCCCGTGGAGCCCAGACAGACAGTCTGAGCCATCCAGTCAGTTCAGTCAGTATTGTTGTGGTGCAGGGGAAAACATTTAGTGACTCTCTCTCTGACTCTCTCTCTGATAGTCTACTCTGGTTCATCCCTCCCTACTTCTCTCTCTCTCTCTCAATCTCTCTCAATCTCTCTCTCTCTCTCTCTCTCTCTCTCTCTCTCTCTCTCTCTCTCTCTCTCTCTCTCTCTCTCTCTCTCTCTCTCTCTCTCGACACCATCTAAGGGTGGAACACAGTTTCCTTACTAATATACAGACTTGGTTTTGGCAATGTTGTTTTGCTAAATCAGTCCAGCCAAGCAAACATCTCTCGAGTTCTCTCTTTTTCCCTTTCCCTATCTCCATCTCGGTTCGCCCTTCCTTGCCATCTTTAAGGGAGGGCAAGAAGACACGGATCGGTCTGTAATCCCGCCTCCAATGGTGTAAGCACAAAATTAATTCTCTTTAATCCGTAAAGAGGTAATCCTTGTGCCCGTAGCCAGAGGAGAGGGATGGTAGGAGACTGTGGGGCTGGGGTTGGTGGCTGGCTGCTGGGGAGGGAGTCTCCATCCCCCACGCCTTTCATCCAACTCCAGGCTCCAGCCGCGGAATCAAAGCCTCTTAATTCTCATTAACGGTGCTAATGTAGGCCCACAACACGATAGAGCTTTAGTCATGGGGCTTGAGATGGCACCCTAAAACCCCCCTGTCATATATCCAAGTCCCACCACCCCTCCATGAGCCCTCCCTTTCTTTTCCTCTTACTGAGCTGTAGACCCTTAGACAAACAAACCACTTTGAATCTCAATACTGTGCTTGAACAGGTTAGATACCACGCCTTTTAGTTGATCTATCTCTTGATTTCTCTGAGCATGTGCATGGCGGGACACGGTATACTCACAGTCTTCGCGAGTCTGGATGTAGAGCACGTTGCTGCGGACCCCGTCCCCGGCCTGAGTGTAGGCCAGCACCTGGACACTGTAGTTGGTGAACTTCTCCAGAGCCCTCAGCTCCACCTGCTCCCTGGTGGTGGTGATGTTCTGCATCTCGCCCCATTCTGATAGGACGCCCAGAGGGAAAGGAGCCAGCGTTTTAACGTTTGTTCACAGACACTCGGTAGACACAGAGGGATGGGACACGGACACCATTTAAATCCACCAAATTACGTGACGTCCACACTGGGAGTTGATAAATGGACACACAAGGAATAAGACAAGATTGTTTGGGGTAAAAATTTGGCTAAATTAACAGGTAATAGTAAAAAACACACGCACAGTCACACACACACGCACAGTCACACACACACACACACACACATGCGCGCGCGCGCACACACACACACACACACACGAACACACGCACAGAGACACATGGACAGTGTGAGATAGAGAGAGTGTGGTAGGGGCCACAGACAGACAGGGGTAGGGGGTCGTAGTTAGAATGAGAGAGGTGATAATTACTCTGCATTGGCCCCTGGGCCTGGCCCCCACAGCACCCACCTCCGTCGGGGAACAGGGACCAGAACACCACACGGTAGCCCTTCAGCACGCCGTGCAGCGTGAGGCGCGGGGGCTCTGCCCACGTGATCACCGCCTCGTCAGAGGTCACGGAGATGGCACGCACGTTCTGGGGCGGCTGGCTGGGCACTGCACCGGGACACAGAAACACCATGTTAGAACAGAACTCTCTAACCAACTTAATATGTCTGGTGATGCTACTTATTTGAACGGCCTAATAAGCATTGTTTATAGCATTGCTTATTGTTTATATAGCACTCAGTAACTAGGTTCTTCTCCTCGTCTTTCGTTCACACAACAATAAAAATCAAGTAAAGCGAGAGACAGGGAGAACAATAGATGAGTAGGTAGAGAAACAGCGAGTATAAAGAGCGTAGGAAAGAAGGTGCAAAGGAAGGACTGTGGATGAGATAAAGAAACAGAGAGGTGAGGAGGAGCAGCTGGATTACTAGACTGTAAGGTTAACAAGCTGAAGTCTTTGTGAAAGAGAACCTATGCCTCACTGGGAACCCCCAGCACATGCTGAATAATCAGGAATACATGAGAGATGACAGGAAAGATGAGGGAACGCTGTAAAGGAAAGAAAGAGAGGGAGAGAGGGCAGGTGGGCAGCCATTTTCAAGTAATGGGGTTCCTCTACATTCCACTCTTTAACGAGTGGGTAAATTAATGCAAGAGGAAATGATGGGGGTCGTGATGCTGAAAATGAATTACCTCCATTTTGAGTGGGTGAGTAACTGGGAGTGCCCATTATTTGCAAGGTACCTCCATTTCTATTTACCTCCCTTCCTCCCTCCCTCCCTCCACTCCCCTTCCCTCACCATCCTCCAAGGTGGTGGCGTTGATCTCGGTACTGGAGGGCCCAGTCCCTGCCCTGTTGAAGGCCTGGACCACCACTCCATACTGGGCAAACTTCTTCAGGTTGTCCAGGGTGTAGACCTCGCTGTCCCCCGTGGCCTTCATCTCCACGATGCTGTACTGGCCATTACTGCCCGGACCGTTCTCCCGGTAACCAATCTGGTAGCCCCGGATTACACCATTTTGCAGCTCCTTCCTAGGGGCCTATGGAGAGAGAGAAGGAGAGAAGGACACAGGTTGGAATCTGACGTAACATAATTTGTGAAAGGAAACTGTTATTAAAACAGCACCCATTTATATTTATATTCTGTGGGATATTAGGTGTTAAGCCGTATTAATATGTGTTATAACATCGTTAATTTATTGAATATTGTGTCAGCTGTGAAAATCAATACGCAGGGCCGAGGATAAATGAGGCGAGCCTACCCTCCATGTGACCCGTATGCTCTGAGATGTCATTGGCTGGAGAATAACTTCCATAGGGGGCCCATCCGGTTCTGTTGGGGCAAGGTTTTACAGTTGACATTTCACTTTAATGTAATGATTTACAGTTTCCATATTCTATTTCAATATTTATATAAGTATAAACTTTTCTGGACACTGAACATTTTGATTGAATTGAATAGTTATTTGATGTGATGCATTACATTATAGATGTATTACATGCATTGCTTTTATGTAAATTGCTGTACAAATCAGAAAAAGATGGCACGCTTTTTTAGAACTTTTTCAATCAAAAATGTCTCAAGCAAATAAGCAAATTCTATAATGTTAATCCAGCTGGCTGTTTAAGATATTTTTCCTGGGCCCAAAAAGATTATGTCAGGGTTGCGTAGTCTTGTAAACCTTTTAGAGTAAGAAAGAAATATAGATGGACCATAATAGATAGCAGAACAATAGAGGAATATAAGGATATAAAAAACTAGTAATGGTTTCCAGGACAGAAGGCAAATTGGTGGTTAAGGCTGGTTGTGGACTTACGTGCTTCCTCGGTGCTAATGGTGAGCTCCTTGCTAGGCAGGCTCCGCCCGATCTTGTTGAAGGAGTACATGCGGATGCTGTAGACGCAGGCGGGGTGAAGCTCCACTATGTTGGCCTGGTTGTTGGTGGGAGAGATGTTTCTAGTGGTATACATGTGATCCCAAGAGTCTGTAGTTTACAAAGTACAAAGGAATACGGAGAAGGAAAAGATCCCCCATGAAAATTCAGTTCACATATCAGATTAAACCATGCTTCATTTGATACTGAATATATGTAAAATCACCTGTGACCTGGTTTTAACACAGTTAAAATAAAGCATAATTATCAGTAGTCTACTTAAGATTAATTAAAAACAACCTTATAATATTATAATTAATATTATAATATAATACAATTCATTATGCCCTAAGTGCTTCCATCAAGTCAAACGTGAAACAGTCCAAACGATGACAGGTCTCACCAGACTTGTTCTTGTACTCAATGTCATAGCTGGTGATGATGCTGTTGCCGTCAAACCTCTGAATCCAGCGCAGGTTCATGCTCCTGTCCTTCACCTCACGCACCTCCAGCTCCGGAGGGTCGGGGGGCTCTGGGTAGGTCGGAAAAGGAGACAGGAGAGGTTAGAGAGTGCATGATGGAACTAGGACACCCTGCCCCTTCTCTAAAAGCAGCAGCATAGTTCCACTAAAACTGTGTGTTACTCCAGGTTAAGAGGAAGGCACTCACCTTGGACGGTGAGCTGGATGAGGCCTCGTCCCTCGCCGTAGGAGTTGATGGCATGGCAGGAGAAGAAGACAGAGTCCCCGCGCTCGGCCGGGTTCAGCTATAGGACAACACCAACACACAGGGTCAGTGAGGGCAAAAACTATTGGGACAACTCTAGTTCCTCCAGAACCATTTGGAAGGACTCCAGAAGAGCTCTATATAAGAGTCCTGTGTATCTCCTTGCCAGACTTGGACATAGGATTTGGAGTAGCACAGTTAAGAGTGGGGTACGCCTTGGGTTCCTAACCTTGAGTGTGGAGATGACCTCATCGCCCTTCTTGTTGATGGTGATGGAGTAGCGCGGGTTCCTCTCGGCATCGATGACGGTGTCGCCTCGCTCCCAGCGGATGATGATGGGCTGTTCACCGCGTGCCGTGCAGTTGAGTTCCTTGGTCTGGCCCTTTTTGGCCATGGTGGTGTTGGGGTGGCTGGTGATCATGGCCGGAACTGTGTGGAGAACAGAGGCACGTTGGAATGGAATGAAGAGCATGTTAAATATTCATGACAAGAGAGAATGTTCAGGTTACGAGAGGGAGAGAGCAACATTTTGGGTTTTCATTTCAAGCTCTCAAGACCTTGTGTATCTATTCTTCCTGCTACACCCCCTCCCCCACCCCACACCTTTCTCCCCCTTCTCCTCTGACATGGGTTATTGATCGGAGGGGGTTCCTGCTGTTTTGTTTTCATCACTAATTCATCAGAGGCCTTTCCTCACCAATCACCCAGGCAGGACAGCAGACAACTTCAGGATCAAATCAATGGATGGCTAGATATACAGCGGCCAGGGAGAGGGTGAAGAAACCAAGAAGTGCCTCTAAATTTAGGACTGAGCCCAACCATTTTGGTGGGTCATGCTGGCCTGGGTCTAAGGTCAAACTGTGGTGGGGGGCTGTGTAGCTGTACTCCAGCTCCAATGTTGCTGTTATTTCCCGTGCCGAGTACTAAAAGGAAAATGCATTGTGATGTTCAGGAAATTTGTCAAATTACCGTTTAATAAAACATGAATTATGTTGGATGCAATAAAAACATTGAACAAGGAAGAACCCAGCACAGGAAAAAGAAGAACAGAAGCTTGCTTCAGGACGGAGTCCTGAGATCACGGCTTTTACTCTGGCATCATATAAACGTGGACTGATGTTTAACATGTCAATCTGTATGGGGCTGTGCCTTGGTTAAAATCCAACACCATGCCCAGACTGTTGCTGCATTGTTCCAATCAGAAAAAAGTCACAACGAAATAAACAAAACTACTGGAGGGTACGTAGAGGGACACTCACTCTTGACGGTGAGGATCATACTCTTGCTGATGTCGGAGCCCACGCCGTTGGAGGCCTGGCAGAGATAGTAGCCGCGGTCGTCCTCCAAGACGTGGCGAATGAGCAGCGAGCCGTTTGACATGATCTGGATCCGGCCGGTCAGAGGCACGGGGTGGTACTGCTGAGGGTTCCCCACACCTGCAGCACACGGTCCCAGCATGTTAGGTTAACCTTGTTTCAGACTATTTTTATCTCGTTGTCATTGATTCGACCTTGATGAGCGCCTGGTGTTATATTATCTGCTCTCAAAACTCTTATGTGGGATAGATCATTCTAGAGAGATATAGACAGTGGCTAATGAGATAAAATGTGTTGTATTTACCTTTGGCGTGTTTCCACATTACTTTGGGTGGGGGGTACCCCTCCACTGAACAGTTGAGCACACCTGCCTTGCCATAGATGCCGTCTTGGTTGTTGGGCTGCACCACAAATCGTGGGGGTACTGGGAGAAGAAGACAGAGGCATTAGGGAACAATGGAAGCAAAGCAGCTACAGACCATGCTTACTTTTATGACCAGGGATGCATCATGAGATCCCTGCCCCTTAACTCACCCGTTACGATCAGTTGTCTCTCCCAGCTAACGGTTGCCGCGGCGTTGCTTGCTATGCACGTGTAGTTGCCGTTGTGTTTGAGCGTCACCTTGGAAATCTGCAGAGAGCTCATGAACTCTTTGGTCTCTATGGCGACTCCCGAGGCGGAGCCCGGGATGATTAGCTGTCCGTCTTTGTGCCAGGTGATGCGTATGGGCATGTCCCCAGACGAAACCACGCAGGCAATGTACATGAGCTTCCCCACAGAGGTGGAGGGGATGTCGAAGGGCTGGATCAGAGGCGGCACTAAGGGGTCACAGAGCAGGGGTCAAGAAGTTAGAGGTCACACAGGAAGGGCTTCCACCTGGAAGGATGCTTGGTGAGAGAGTCGGGTTTGCCACAGAGCAGCTTGGTGGCCAGTGTGGCCCCATGTTCTGCCCAATTCCCCCCTTCCCTGCCCTGCCCTGCCCGGCAGCTTATAATAGCTGCTCTGATTAGAGTCCAACTGGCGAGGAAGTCATGCCGTTGCCATGGTAACGGAAGGTGGGGGTGCAGGGAGGGGTGGCGCTACAGCTGAGACATCTGGGGGATATAATCTGGGCCTCATTATCATTCATCTAATTAAATCAGGGACACACACACGCACACTCACACACACACACAGACACACACACACACACACACACACACACACACACACACACACACACACACACACACAGACACCAACACACTATTAATACCTGACCATGCTTATATGTGTAACATGTGTTTAAACGCTGACCGTGCTGATGCCATCCCCACGTCCATACGTCTCCTAGCCTTACCTTTGACGGTGACGTGAACCGTCTGGTTGATGGACACCTGGGGCTGGATGAGCACGCTGCACAGGTAGGTGCCCTCGTCGGCCCCCTTCTGCACGTCCGTCAGACGCAGTGTGCCGTTCTCAAACACCACCTGGCGATGGTTGTCGGGCAGCTGCATGCCGTCCTTCAGCCACTTGATGGAGTAGTACGGGTAGCCAATCACACGGCACGTGATGTAGGTGTTCCGGCCGGCCACGGCGGTGATGTCACGCATGGCCCTGATACGAGGTGCACCTGGAGACACAGGGAAGAGAGGGAGGGGATGGAGGAAGGAGCCGGAGGGAGAGAGAGAGAGAGAGAGAGAGAGAGAGAGAGAGAGAGAGAGAGAGAGACAGAGAGAGAGAGAGAGAGAGAGAGAGAGAGAGAGAGAGAGAGAGAGAGAGAGAGAAAGAGAGAGAGAGAGAGACAGAGAGAACCAGAGAACAAGAAAGAGAGAGAAAGGCGGACAGATTGGGTTATAGTAAGAGGAGAGCAGACGGACAGAAAAAGAGACAAAGAGAGAGTGTCGGAGAGAAGAGGTGAAGGACATGGAGAGGGAGGGTGTGAAGATAAAGGTTGGGGGGAGAGAGAGTGATTGGGGCAAGTTGAGGGGTAGAGAGGGAGGTTAGTGATGCTCCCTTTACCAAGGCCCACTGCTCATATTGGTTCCCCTAGCCAGAGACAGCGTCTCTACTGGAGCTAAAAGTCTACTTTACCCTCTGATGCTCTGTAGCTTGTTCTGACTCAGAAAAGACCTCGGAGAGGTGGGGACATAGATAGACTGAGGTCAGGATGGGAGACACAAAGAGAAAGACATACATGAGAAGGAAGAGAGAGACAGAGACAGACAGACAGACAGGGAGAGCGATAGAGAGAACTAGGTAGTACAGGAACAACAAAGGAGAATCTGCTTATGGTAGAAAAGTACTTTGCCACATCAAACTTATGTTCATCCTATATGTGTCTGTAGGTGCTTGCGGGAGTGTGTGTGTGTGTGTGTGTGTGTGTGTGTGTAGGTGCGTGTCTACTGGTGTTGGGTTGCGTGTTAAACTTCCCTACCTCTCTCTCTAACTGTGTTGTCTGTGCGTGTGTATAGGTGCGGGTGTGGGGTGCATGTATATTGAAAAGTAGACAGGCACCTCTTACGTTTATGCGCGCTTGGTACTCGGCGCTACCGGCCGAGTTTCGTGCGGCGCAGCGATACACCCCTCCGTCGCGGATCTGCGGGCTGCTGACGTTGACGTGGGACACGGTCAGGCCATCCGACAGCGTGTACTGGCTGGTCCTGTAGGCCGAGTCCCGCACCACCGGCTCGTCGTCCAGCGTCCATGTGATGGAGGGCGGCGGCGCTCCCTTGGCGCCACACACCAGCGAAAAGGGCTCGCCCGGGTTCACCACTCGCTCGCTGAAGGAGGAGATGATCCGAGGGGTACCGTCTGTGGAGAGAGAAAAAAAATAGAGGCGCAAAGAGAAAGAGGTGAGCTTTTGTTAAGCATGTGTGGGCACCACGAAGTACGTTCACTGAAACAAAACAAAAATCAAAACAAGGAAAACCTTTAACATATTACACACCACATGTTTATTACCGAAGCTTGTTTTTATACCCGTTTTAGTACATACATACATTTGGAGTATAAGCACAAGAGGCAGGAAATTAAAGCTATAACTCAGTATCATGAGGATGCTGCACCCACTGAGCTACACAGAAACATAATCATCCTCTCCATCAAATCTACAAACCTCCCTCTCCTCCTATCCATCAAAACTACAAACCTCCCTCTCCTCCTCTCCATCAAAACTACAAACCTCCCTCTCCTCCTCTCCACCAGAACTACAAACCTCCCTCTGCTCCACTCCACCAGAACCCCAAACCTCCCTCTCCCCCTCTCCACCAGAACCCCAAAGCTCCCTCTGCTCCTCTCCACCAGAACTACAAACCTCCCTCTGCTCCTCTCCACAAGAACTACAAACCTCCCTCTGCTCCTCTCCACCAGAACTACAAACCTCCCTCTGCTCCTCTCCACAAGAACTACAAACCTCCCTCTCCTCCTCTCCACCAGAACCCCAAACCTCCCTCTGCTCCTCTCCACCAGAACTACAAACCTCCCTCATATCCACTCCACTCTCCGTTCCTCCTTTACCCTCCTTTTCTCCCTCCCTCCGTACCCTCCAGTAGGATGATGGAGAAGTCCTGGGCCGTGTGGCCCTTGCGCGAGGCCAGACACTGGTAAGCCCCAGAGTGGGACTTCTGGGCGGCGGTGATCTGCAGCGTGTCATTGTGGGGCCCCTGGATGGAGATGTGCTGGTCGGGGACGATGGGTTCCGTGTTGCGGTACCAGGTGACCGTGTACTCCGGGGAGCCCTCCACAGCGCAGGTGAAGAACAGGGTGCTACTGATCCCTGTCTTCAGGCTTTTAGGAGAGAGGGTCACTCTCAGGGGGTCTGGGGAGAGAGGCACATCCAAAGGTATGAATGAGATATAAACACACACACACACACACACACACGCACACACACACACACACACACACACACACAGAAATACACTTTTGTTTGTAAAAATAGATGCAAAGAATCCACACAACAAATCAAATTCAAACACAAACCAAAAGGAATATCAGGGCACGCACACGTACAAATAGACGGCAACACTCTAAGAATACCTGACCAACACACAGGCCCAGGCACACACAAATACACACTAATAATACCTGACCAACACACAGGCCCAGGCACACACAAATACACACTAATAATACCTGACCAACACACAGGCCCAGGCACACACAAACACACACTAATAATACCTGACCAACACACAGGTCCAGGCACACACAAATACACACTAATAATACCTGACCAACACACAGGTCCAGGCACACACAAATACACACTAATAATACCTGACCAACACACAGGCCCAGGCACACACAAATACACACTAATAATACCTGACCAACACACAGGTCCAGGCACACACAAATACACACTAATAATACCTGACCAACACACAGGCCCAGGCACACAAAAATACACACTAATAATACCTGACCAACACACAGGCCCAGGCACACACAAATACACACTAATAATACCTGACCAACACACAGGCCCAGGCACACACAAATACACACTAATAATACCTGACCAACACACAGGCCCAGGCACACACAAATACACAAACACACAATATCCATGGCAAACAACATGAACACAGAAAAAAATAATACAACAGCATACAGACAGAAGTACTTAATGTAGGAAGGAAGGCGCACACGCAGTGGCTCATATTCACACATTCATAGAGCATTAACAGAAGGAAAGAAACTATCAAGATGTGATTGTTCAGTCAGTTAAAGGCACTCATTAAAAAGCAGCTGGAGACATCTCCTCACATGCATGTCCACTTGTTTGTGTGTGTGTGTGTGTTTGTGTGTGTGTGTGTGTGTGTCTGTGTGTGTGTGTAAATGTCAGTGAGCAATAAGGCAGCTGGTGGTGTGTGCTGGGGGCCATGGCTGCCCCCCCCCCCCCCAGCCCTCCCCTCGTCCTGTCAGCCTGGCCGTGTGTGCTGCCATGATGTGCCCACTGGCAAAGCCGGCCCGCTTGGGCTCTCCATCGGTGTGTCCTCCATCTCCCTGCAACCTCTCGCTGTGTTCTCCATCTCCCTGCAACCTCTCAGTGCCTTTGTCTTATTACCATTAAAGGGACCTGCTTTACTTGTCACTCATGTGTTATGCCTGAGCTTGGTCGTCTTCTACCGCCTCCCTCCCTTGCTCCCTCCCTTCCTGCTCTTCTCCCTCTCCGACCACCTCCCTCGCTGCCTCCCTCTCTCCCTCTCTCTCTGGTGCTGAGTAGTGCTGGCGGTACTGTGAAGTGCTCTGTCTGACTGAATTAGTGGTCTGCTCACTGTGTAGAGCGATGATAGGAGCAGACGTCCTACAGTACACACTTGGTTTGGTTACACATGTTTTATGTGTGACTGAGGATGTGTGTGACCAGTTCAAGCGCTGCCATGTGCCTCAAACCACGGAGAAATGAGTGTCGGTATCGACCTGTCAGCCAGCTTCAGTCAGGGAGATGAGTAGAGTGGAGAAGAGTAGTGTGAGAGAAAGAGAGAGAGAAAGAGAGAGAGAGAGAGAGAGAGAGAGAGAGAGAGAGAGAGAGAGAGAGAGAGAGAGCGAGAGAGAGAGAGAGAGAGACATACAAAGTGTGACAAATAAAGGGAGAATAAATGTGACCATGGAGTAGCCCACAGATATAAAATGTGTAGACTGGGTGTGGAGAACTAGACCAGGGCCCAGTTTGTTTGGTACATTGCTCAAACAGCTTCTTTTCATTTCCTTCGGAAATGTGACTGTTCCCGCACCCTCACCTATGACATGCAGCACCCCGGACACCTCCTTGGAGCCGAAGCTGTTGGTGACCTCACAGGCGTAGCTGCCACTGTCCTCCTGCTGCAGGTCGCTGATGGTCAGGCCCGTGAGGCGGCGTGTCCAGCGGGCGTCCGAGGGCAGTGGCCGGCCGTCCTTCAGCCAGCGCACTGTGGGGCTGGGGTAGCCCGCCGCCATGCACGGCAGCTCCACACTCAGCCCCGCCTGCACCTCGCCTGCCTGGAAGCTGTCCAGGATGGAGGGCGACGACTCCGTGGGGTCTGGTAGGAAAAACGGAGAGGCAGAGGGGATAACTCAGTGTAAGGACGCAGTTACGTTTGTGATCAAAACAACTTCCTCACCAGTACAGTCACACAGATCTAACCAGCTCTTCTAGCATTAGCTGTGCCTGTCCTGGTAAATATTTATGCGGCATGGCAAATCGCTTTTCTTTGATTTTCTGTGGAAGATTCTGCTTTAACCATTCCCAGCCAAGCCAAAATCCGAGGCAAGGGCTCCAAAAGTAACCGTGTTCATCTAGAGTCCTAGATAAAGTTTTGTTAATAAGATCATCCAAATATTCAACATATTCCCCATCGAGTACTGTCGGTGTTCTGCACATCGCAGCCTGACGATGACCGCTGTTTGGTAAAGAACTCCGGCACTCACCCATGACAGAGAGGCGTGCACCGTTGCTCTGGCGCGTCTCTCCACTGTACTTGTGCTTGGTGATGCAGCGGTAGGTGGACAGGGCGTCCTCCTTCTGGACATCGGAGATGTAGAGCGCCCCGAAGGTAGTCAGGAAGAAGCGGTTCCCTGGAGAGGACACAGACACAGGATGCTCCGTCAGAGGCAAGGGGACCGGGGGACATGGGGATGGAGTGAAAAGTGTGGACCGCATCCCAAACATTATTCCATGGAAACGATGATCAACTCTAGACACTAATTTAACAGCACCGAAAATCTTTGGTAAAAGCTGTTGACTACCTGACATCTCATCATACTAAGTACACAGGCAAGGTAGGGCCTATTAGATATAACAGTCCTACTAGATATAACACAACCCATTGTTTCACAAGGACACACAAAAACCACTCAGATTAGACTAGACAGTTTTTTTTTACTGGACTATTTTATTATGACATTTTGCAGTGTTCATGGTTGCTGATGTACAGAGTTCAAGGTGGGGCCTCGGCCAAGGTTAAAGTGTGCCGGTTAGTAGCAGGCGATGCCAGACAGAGTCCTATTTTCTGCTGCTGTCATTCTGACAGCACTTTGCCCGCTCATTGGGCAGCGACAGAGGAGAGGTGAGGGAACGGGTGAGGTGAGGGGTGGGTGATGGAGAGGGAAGGTGAGCTCTCTTGTAATGAGCCCTTGCCAGAACTCAAATTCACACACATTCACACTTGTTTGTTACTGTTTGAGTTTTTCTGAGCATTAAAAGGGCATTCAAGTAAATCTGCAGTTGTTCCCTGGCTCTTCATTGTTTGACAGAAAAAGTGAAAATGAGTGAGAGAAAGAGAGAGATGAAGAGTCAGAAAAAGAAGTAAGAGAGGTGTGTGTGTGTGTGTGTGTGTGTGAGAGAGAGAGAGAGAGAGAGAGAGAGAGAGAGAGAGAGAGAGTCAATTGTGAATGCAGTGAGTAAACCAGCAGCTGAGCAGACTGTGTGTGTGTAGTCGAAAGGGTAAGGACACAGTTCCAGTGCAGGCTGTAATTTTACAGGCAGCCTTTGTTTGCACCCCAGAATTAAGCCTTACAGGATAATGTGCACTTTAAGACTCCGACTCTCATAACACCCACCGCTCAGCTGTCACAACACACTGACAGAGGGAGGGAGAGAGGAACACGGAGAGGCAATGAAGAGACAATGAAGGGGGAATAGCTGTCCAATACAGACTTTCTCTCTTGAGAAAGGGAACTGAATGGATTGTGTCAACCACAGATGCAGACTTGCGCAGAGGGGCCATTTTAAGTGGTCTAATCACATGACCCAAAGCTCACTATCGCTCCATCTTAATTGAGGCTTTTGTTAATAGAATCTCTGGATCTTCAGCCTGGGCTCTTAATCTTTATCCTGATTTGACTTCATCTTAACCCTTTATCCTTTCCTTCCCGACCAGCTTCCACACACACTCCCGCTCGCGGCCTCTAGATTGTTCAGCAGAGTGGCAGACAGAGTAAAATATTAACTAGGAAATCAGTGTCATCCCTCAGCTTCTATCCATGCTGACATGACTAAATAAAGTGAAAACAGAGCCGATCACACACACACACACACACACACACACACACACACACACACACACACACACACACACACACACACACACACACACACAGTCCCAGCCTGGATCAGTAAACCCCCCGATACTTGTTTTCTTTCCGGCTTGTCAGTCAAGGACACACTAGGTTAGAACAAAGTGATAAAAGGGAAAGAAGGGGGTGGAGGCTGCGCTAAA
This sequence comes from Galaxias olidus, assembly GCA_026901105.3. Taxonomy (NCBI): domain Eukaryota; kingdom Metazoa; phylum Chordata; class Actinopteri; order Galaxiiformes; family Galaxiidae; genus Galaxias; species Galaxias olidus. Next base: position 34,715 of record JAPMUY010001220.1, read on the forward strand.
GGAAAAGGGGCAAGGTGTCTGCATGTGCAGTGGGCGGGTTTCACATACCTGGGTTTGCAAGCACGCCTTTACTCACACACATATGCAAACTGCAATGTATTCAAACTGTATGTAAAAAATATATTTGTGTTTATGCATGCAGACAGTATGTGTCTGTGTGTGTGTGTACATATATATGTGTGTGTGTGTGTGTGTGTGTGTGTGTGTGTGTGTGTGTGTGTGTGTGTGTGTGTGTGTGTGTGTGTGTGTGTGTGTGTGTGTGTGTGTGTGTGTGTGTGTGTGTGTGTGTGTGTGTGGTGCAGTCAAATACTGTAATTATGTGGTTTTGACTGCTGAGCTGGAGGCTTGTTGTCAAACAGCGCCCGGGCAGGCGGGCCAGCCTACTGAGGGGCCTGTCTGTCAAACGGCCTCCTTTCTACTTCTCAGCCAGAGGACTGTGGAAAGGCCTGCAGTCACCTAGCTAGCTAAACACCTGCCCTCCCCTGTGCTGCTATGCAGATGGATGCAGGAGAGCACAGACAGGAACAAACAGAAAGGAATGAGACAAAGACAAGGAGAGTGACAAGAACAAATGAAGGCAAGAGTGTGTGTGTATGTGGATGTGCTTGTGCATGTGTCAGTGTGAGTGTGTGTGTGTGTGCGTGTGTGTGTGTGTGTGTGTGTGGGTGTGTGTGTGTGTGTGTGTGTGTGTGTGTGTGTGTGTGAGTCAGAAGCAGCCTCGTTTCCTCACATGCAAATGAAGGCAGCGGCACACAGCTAACGAGGCCCATATTTCCACCTCCTCGCTGGGGCCATTATTTATTGATGTTCTGCATCTCAGCAACCCCCCTCTCTTTACTCCCTTCCACCCTCCCTCCCCTTCTCGCGCTATCTTCCCTCTCTCCCTGTTGCTAGGGGCTGCTTGCCATCCTGCGGGTGCTTCTGTGAAGATGTTTGGGGTGCCGTTGCCTACCGCCCCTCCCCCACCCAGTGGGCAAACACACGCCAAGGATTCCCACAAACTGAAGGGTCAAAGTTCAGCTAGCTGTTGGCAGGGCAGTGGGCATGGGCTCCCTCAAATGGGAAAAACAACATTTGATGTTCCAGGAGATTAATATACAGTATGGAGTTTAACGTTAGACATCCGTGTGCCCAATGTCGGTGTCCGCCTCCCCGCATTCAACAGAGAGAGTGGGAGGGAAGGGAGGGCGACAGAAGGTGAGAGAAGAGAGAGGAGGAGGAACAATGGATCAGAAACGAGCAACTGTCACAGGGAGAGGAGAAGAAAGTGAATCTATTCAGGAGGCACGCTCGCTGCAGGGCTGGAATACGCTCACAGAAATGCAAACGTGCTGAGGCTCTTTCCCTCTCTGTCTCTCTCTCACACACATGCAAACGCACCACACACACACACACACACACACACACACACACACACATAAACTTACACAAACAGGTTTAAAATAGGCCAATAAAACTGTTCCTTTTTTGGCTGGGGAAATGAAAACCCTCCAAATGTTGCGCTAGCAGCCACAGACAGAGTGTAGCCAGAGGATCAGCACCATGGACAGAGCCTGCTCTGGCTGTCCCTCAGCCCCGTGAGGGGAGGCCCGCAGTGGAGGACAGGGCAGCCCCCTCACATAGCTGTGGACTCCACACCTACTGTAACACTAACGAGGAAGGGAAAGAGAGCCGGGGGAATACAAAACAAAAGGCCCATGAAAATCTTTCTCTCTCCCTCTCTCTCTCTCTCTCTCTCTCACACACACACACACACCCCTCTCCCTACCCCCTTTCTCTCTGCAGTGTGCATTAAGGGCTGAAGTAGAGGCAGGTGTCGGACAATTAAACATATACCCTTCCCTGGCTCCCATTCTCTCCAGCGATAACTCCCCCTTCATGAATGGTGCCCTCTTCACTCGCTTCACATTCACATTCAAAGCAGGCCTTTATTGGCAGAGCCTCGTGGAGGACAAGTTGCCAGGCCAGCCCCCTCGCCCCTCGTTTGCCGGCACAAAAGGCGCTTTGTTAACATGGTGAGCAAACAGTGGAGGCAGCGCAGAAGTCACAATGAACCGTCACAATCGCTGACATCTATCTAGTCCTTAAACTAGGCCCAGGACTCCATACATGTATCTCTCTTTGTCTCTCTCTGTCTCTCTCTCTGCAGATCTCTCTCTGTATGCGCAGCAGTGAAATCTTGGGGTCAAATTAGAGAGGGATAGAGAGCAATAGTGAGAGAGAGAGAGAGAGAGAGAGAGAGAGAAAGAGAGAGAGAGAGAGAGAGAGAGAGAGAGACAGAGAGAGAAATCTGATTTGTGGTATTTTCATTAAAAAGCCACGCTTCACTGTCTCGTCCTAACTGTTGCCCTCGCCCCTAACTCGTCCTGACTGCTTACCTCATCCCTCCATCATCCCTCTATGCTTTCTCCTCCTCCTCTTCCTCCTCTTTCCAAGATCAGTCTACTGTCTGTTGATGAGCTTCTGACCCCCATAGTCAAAACCCTCTGCTCCCAAGGTATCCCCTTCCCTTTACAATGTAAGGAAAGGGGGGGGGGGGCAGGAGTGACTCTGGTCAGTAGAAGAGTAGAGGAGGAATACAGACAGAGAGTAAATAGATGGTTGTAGAGACAGAGGGCGAGACAGGACAGCCACTGGGTTAGCTCTCCCCCTGCATGGGGATGGCGCGTCTCTTCTGCTTCAATGGCTGCCCTGGCCCAATTTAGCCCTCTGTGACTTTAAAGGGTAAACAGGGGGAGGGGGCGGGGGAGTGGCTGGGTTAGCAACGGTAGTATTGCCACATTGACTTAAAGTCAAGTGGCACATTTTAGAGTAAAATACCAACTATTTTCCTGTTTTAGTTGGGATAAAGGGGAAGGCGTTTAACCATAAACATCAGTGGAAAGAGGGAGTGACAGAGAGAGTAAGACAAAACATAGAAACAGCACTCCATTATTCATGTAATGTGTTTCATGTGCTTGCTGACATCTGGGACAGCAGTGCCAATGTGAGTCGCTAAAGAGGGAACACCCACACACACACACGTGCACGCACGGACGCGCAAAACATATGCAAATGCACACATACCTAAACACCGCCCAACATCTACAACATGGTTTGTGTCACGTTGTCTGTGTGTGTGTGTGTGTGTGTTTGCATTGGCAAGGCCTATGGCCCAGGGCAGTGGGCTACATTAGCTGCACTGAGCAGGCTGACAGACTGGTCCATCCCCATTAGAGCGCTGGTGGCAGAGGAGTATCACAGTCTAGCTTTGAGAGACAATGCTCTCTCTCTCTCTCTCTCTCTCTCTCTCTCTCTCTCTCTCTCTCTCTCTCACACACACACACACACACACACACACACACACACACACACATACACACACAGCTCAATAAAGAAATTTGTGGACACCGATGCATGGCTAATATTGACCAGAAACATGGTGTCAATAGCTAACCAGAGAATTCACACATTGTGTGAACACATGCTCACGCAAAGCAACACGTAAACATAGACTCACAAAGAAACAAACACACAGACACACATTTACAAACACACACTCACAAAGACAAACAAACACACACTAACATATAAAAGTGCAGAACAGCATCACAGGGAGCCAAAATAAAGCCAAGTCTAGCAGAGTTGATGCTGTTGTATTTAAGGTGTGCGCACGCGCGTGTGTGTGTGTGTGTGTGTGTGTGTGTGTGTGTGTGTGTGTATGTGTGTGTGTGTGTGTGAAAGAGAGAGCGAGATGGTGAGGGCGAGTCCTGCCACCTACTCCGTATCATCTCTGGACTTTAGTTATTGAATTACTGTCTTGTCTAGGCTTTGGCGTTCAAGACCACGCACTCCCAACAAAAACATTTGTTCTTCAACTCATGCACACACGTGAATCGTTTTTTTTTACAAAAACAGTGTGCACACACATAAACATGGACACACACATATGAACACACACACCTTCAACTATTGAATTATTTTATGCAAGCACACAAACCCATAAGAAACCATGGTGACCTTAAATTGTGCACCAAACACACGGTGAGCCATATATAAACCACTAACATTTTAATTACACTTACTCTTTGTGAAACACACACACATACAAACAACCCAATGTTTCCCTTGCACAATAATATCTCTCCCTCTTTGATTCTCTCTCCCTCTCCTGCTTTATGTCTTCCCCTCACTCACACATTAGCCGCCCACTTCAATCAATGGCGGGCCTGTCTTGTTGACACAGCCTTTCTGTGTGTTTGAGCAGCTAATAGACTGACTGGAGCAGCGGATCAATAGGGCTGATGGAGTGGTCATGTAGTGACATGACACCTGGCTGACCACCAGGGATCTCCTCTGATCCCCCCAACATGTCCGCTCGGGTCCCTGGGCAGGCAGAGCCCTTTGCTGGGGGAGGCTGCTCTGAAATGTTCCTCTCCTGGAGGAACCTGGGTATATACTCCCAGTGGAGCCCACCGCTGTGTGTTACGGGGCGGTGGAATCCCCTCTGCTGGGTGGAAACAATGGGGATCAAGAGGACGAGATCCCACCTTGGCCTCCATTAAGACCCAGGGTCAAACATCTTTGATGGACATGAGAGGATTAGAAAGAAAAAGAAGAAAGGGATGAACCGAAAGAGAGAGAAGGGGGTTTGGAACAGATAAATGGAGGGAGAGAGGCTGATGCTTGATGGAGGAGTAAATAAGCATGTGCTTCAACACGATTTCTGGGCAGAATTGCCTGTAATCTCCGTCAACTAATCCCTCCCCAGCAAGCCTAAACAAAAGAAGGGAGGAGAGAAAGGAAAACCCTCTTTAGAGAAATCTTATTCCTTAACCCCAACCTCTCCACAGAAAACCACTAAGCTATCCAGAACTCAAGCCCCCCCCCCCCCCCTTTTTAAGCTGTGACCCTTAAGGAACACTCTGCTTACTCTCTAAAGCTCTGCCCCGGGATAGTGGTGGCTGTCACAGGTGGATCTCAATAGAAGCTTCTACAAAATGAACAGCGGAGATGAAAACACATAGCAGCCTCTGGGTGCAGTTTAGGATGTTTTGAATCTTTCTCTCTCTCTCACACACACACAAACACACACACACACACTCACACACACACACACACACTCATCCATACACACAGAGACACAGATACATACACACACACACACCCACTCACACCCACATACACACACACACACACACACACACACAGACACACCCACACACAGAGGGTTGCAGGGGGAGACAGTGGACCAGAGATCTGTCAGAGTGATGTGCTCGCAGGGCCTCTCCCATCTCTCCCGCTTACACTGATTGACATTGATACAGCGCCGCCGAATACACACTCACTCCCTCACACACTCACTCACTCAGAGAGAGGGACACCAATACCAACCACAGCCTGCCTGCATGCGTGCGTGCGTGCGTGCGTGCGTGTGTGTGTGTGTGTGTGTGTGTGTGTGTGTGTGTGTGTGTGTGTGTATGTGTGTGCGTGTGTGACTACTGGCAAAAACTGTTATTGTGTGTGTTAGCAAAACGTATAGAAATAGCAAAAGGAGAGTGGTAAAGAAAGAGGGACAGGCGACACTGGTCGAGGGAGGGCTGTCTGTGTGTGTAAGTGCACTTGAGTGCGCGTGAGTGTGTGTGTGAATGTAGTGTGTAAATAGTCGATAATAGCTAACACTTGTCAGCCCTCAGCTCTGAGCAGACAAAGGCCTGTGGCGGAGGGATGGATTGTTTGACTTCAGCACCCCCGCCCCGTTCCAAACCCCCATCCCTTCCTGGACCTCTCCAGCAGAGATAATTGTTCTTATTGTCTTATTTTGGGCCCCTCCCCCCACGCACACTTACACACGCTCTTATTTATGCCAAAGAACCACTCACCCATGGGCAAACTCAGTTGGATTGAGTAAAAAATGGCTGCCAGAAGCCCATCTGTTTAGCCCCCCTCCCTCCCCAGCAAACTGATGCAAACCTGAGAGTGGCAGAGAGGGGATGGAGGTAGACACACACAGGGACATATGACTACAAAGCCAGTGTTCAACATAGACTGCATGAGAGTCTTTCCAAAACAGTATGGAAGCTGGAACTGTAAATCATGCACTCTCAAGGTTGGTTTTAAGGTCAATAATTTGTCCATGCACATTTTTTACTTTGATTAGAGAACACTATGTCAATGTAACATATTGGATATCAGATGAATAAATATTTGAATAAACAGGGTCCTTGGTGGAATTCCACGGGCCTCATCTTATTGCCGCATGTGTGTAGTGAGGGTATGTGTGAGTGTGTGAGGGTGTGTGTGGGACATTGGGACATGGTTTGTTGGCTGATTTGCCCATTGTCCTTGATGTTACCCCCCATGGCTGTGCCATGTGCCGCGTGGGACTGGGGCTGAGAGTGGAGGAGGGGTGAGAGGGAGTGTGACCCGGCAGTCAGTGGCAGTCTATGTGGCTGTGTTCCACAGGCCCTGTGGGAGATAACGCGCACGTGTATGTGCCACACTGTCGCACCCTGCCCTACACCCAGGCAGACCCCCCCCCCCCCCTCAACATGACGGCTGAGCTGAACACAGCGTGGTAATGTGGCCCGCGTTAATGATTCATGAGCACTCCGTGTTCAGGTGCTCTCAACAACTTGAAGGAAAATCAGAAAATGGCTTTACTGTGTTTGGCTTTGTGTCTGGTTTGTGAATGGTTGTGTGTCTATCTGTATGTGTGTGTGTGTGTGTGTGTGTGTGTGTGTGTGTGTGTGTGTGTGTGTGTGTGTGTGTGTGTGTGTGTGTGTGTGTGTGTGTGTGTGTGTGTGTGTGTGTGTGTGTGTGTGTGTGTGTGTGTGTATTTGTTTGTATGAGAGAGCCAGGGGTGGGAGTGGGGTTGAGGGGGGTTAAGTGACTTGTACATTGTGGAAGAGCTGTATGTCAGACCTGTGTTCACACCAGCCTGACAAATGTAACCATGAATGTTTTCCAGCCTTTGAGTGCACATGTACAGATTTACAAACAGATAGCTGTGTCGGAGCACTCCGCTGTGCATCACCCACCCCACCCCCCTCTCTCTCTCTCTTCACCTTTCTCTTTCTCTCTCTCTCTCTTCATCTCTCACTCTCTCTCACTGTCGTTTCTATCCTCTTCTCCTGAATTTAACAGTCATTGTGGCGGAGAAGGAGGGTATTTTTGGGAGTGTGTTGACATGATGTGGCGAAGGGAGGGAGGGAGGGAGGGAGGGAGGGTCAGAGGACTGGCCCCATGTGTTTCACATTGTCTTTGAAGCAGCATCACTCCCTGAGGAATCTGACACGTGTGTGTGTGTGTGTGTGTGTGTGTGTGTGTTTCCATGGGACTCCAGGGGGCGGTGCATGTGGAGCAGGATCGATCTGTAACGTAGCCTGTAAGTGACCCAGCATCCAGGGCCACCTCCATTAGGAACCCATTGGGCCTCCCTGAGAAGTGCACATCAGCACTATCTGGAGCCGCCACAACGTGGAAACAGCATAGAAAACCTCTGGCACAGCTACATACACTCCGTTGCTTTGTCTGATTGGTACTCCACAGAAGACGTAAGTCTCTTGTTATGACGCATAGTCACTTAGAAGGAAGAACATCCACCAGGTTTCCAGCGTCTCGTAGAAAAACTAGTATGAAATGCGTTCATTTATGTAGTGCAGCATATGTCACTGGTAAGGATGGGAGGCTATGGAAGGATTGATGTCTGCCCATATATGTAGAACATAGACACAGACCCTCTGCAAACTGGTGCTCCCCTGGTCAGAGGGGACGGCAAGGGGGGAAAGGGGATGCAGACCAGGGGCGAAGGCACGAACGGGCCTGGCCTCAATTTGGTGGGCCCGTGCCTGTCCAGGCCCGTTCGTCCAATCACTGTGGACCAAACTATTTCAAATATCAACATAAATGTACAATGCACATTTTATTTGTTAAGAATATTGCAATCATAAACAATAAACATTATCATAAACTGTTTCCTAATTCAATAGTTGGTCCTTGTGATCTAATTCGTTAATATCGCTTTTCCCCCCGTCCTCTAAAGCATACCATTTTACTATTAGTGCATGAGATCGATATGTGCTCCAAACAAAGCTTCAGCTAGCCTTCCTAAATAAAGTAGCTAGCATTGGTGTGAGTTGTGCCTGACTAGTTTAGTTAAGTTGAAGATGCATATGTGCTAATCACCAACTATTGGGACCAGGGGAAATGATAGCTTTGTTACTTGTTGTGTAGGCCTATGTCTATCTCATTCTCAATTGATTCGGTGACAGAACGCTGTGTATGGCTACCTCATTGCTTCCCCTGCCCTCCTGCTCAATTTGACCCAGCTAATCAATATCGCCAAAACCCCTAAAGTATGACTGTTCTATAAAATATTTAATAAACCTATCAGTAGAGAAAGTAATTGTTTCGTAAGATTTTTTTGTTTGTTTTAGCGTTTGCTTTCTGGCTAATGTTTCTATTTGCCATAGATAACTGGCAACTGATGAAAACATTAGGTACCTCCAGGACCCTGAGGTGGGCAGGAAAGATTGTGGCCGACCCCTCCCACCCTGGACACAAACTCTTCGACCCGCTCCCCTCTGGCAGGAGGCTGCGGTCCATCAGGATCAAAACCTCACGCCATAAAAACAGTTTCTTCCCGTCAGCTACAGGCCTCATCAACAAGGCGCGGGACCCCCACTGACACTGACTCCTAATCCCCTATCCTGGACACTATGCGTTACATTAACGCACATAACATAATGTGAGCAATTCTTGTTAACTCTGTATATTTTTGCACACTTCTGTACAACATTACTTATTTTAAAAACTGCACAGCTCTGCCACGTTTACATTTCTGATATTGCACATGTTTCATTCATATAGTCATGTTCTATTGTACTTTCTTTTTTGTATATTTATACTTCTTGTAAACATTTCTCTTTGTATTTTTTATAATTTTTTAGATTAGCTTTTTTAAAATAGCATTTAAAATAGTATTATTCTGTTTCTTTTTTAACTTAATTCATTGTATGCACCATTTACACCAAAGCAAATTACTTGTATGTGTAAACCTACCTGGCAATAAACCTGTTTCTGATTCTGATTCTGAGGTAGAAAGCAAATGCTAACACTTGAAGGTGGGGTAGGCAGTTTTCATGAAAAGGCAAAAAAACACCTGAATTTGAAAATACAGCTGTCCTCATACTTGTGCAACACAATGTTGCTCTGCTTGACCAGAGCCAGAGGCTACCGTCGGCGAGCCGACGGCATACGGGGTTCCATTATTGACAAAATTACGCAACTGGCTTTGCGTTTGTCGATGGCTATAGCGTAGGCTTTATACATTGCGTTGGTCGTTGCTTTGCGTTGGTAGTTGCCTATTGCTTTGGCTTTATACAATGCGTTTCTCGTTGTCTATTGTGTTGGCTTTGTGCAATGCATTTCCCGTTGCCTATTGCGTTGTAGTTTGTATTGACTATTCTGAGAGAAGTATTTAAACTTCCAAACGGTCAACTAGGTCACAAATGTAACATACAACAGCGATGGAAACATATCGTTAGTGGAAGGCTGTGTGTAACGATCAGCATAGTCACTATGGGCAACGATAAACGCATTGTACAAAGCCAAAGCAATAGGCAACGACAAACGCATTGCACAAAGCCAAAGGAATAGGTAACAACGCATTGTACAAGCCAACGCAAAAGGCAACTACAAACGCAATGTATAAAGCCAACAAAAAAGCCGACAATAGCCAACGACAAATGCAAAGCCAGTTGCATCATTTTGGCAGTAAATAGAACACCATAACGGCAAGCTGCGAATCCAAATTGTGGCTGATGCAATCTCGACGTTCTCTCAAACGCTTCACCGATTTTTACACGTGTTCTATTGCGTTACTTGTCAGACTCTCTTTTAGACTCCTTTTTTTATAAGTCTGTCTTCCTCTTTCTGAGTTGCTTTGAAGTGTATGCTGTTTCCAATGCTGGAATGGCAACTTTTTTTAGCAAGATTGTCCACCATTGAATCACGCTTTCACTGTCTGAAAGGACGTGAACACGTGTCTGTATTTGTAGAACAACTGATAGGAACGCCCTCTCTCTGAAATTACCTAATTGGTCAAAGTCGCCCATCACGGGCTAGATTTTTTGAAGCCTGTAAACAGAGCCAAGAGGAGGGCAGGGGTAGAGGTTTTCTCTCAGACCACTTGAATTAGAATATGCTGCACGGTTAATATGGAATTTTTGCCCAATGATACCAAAAATAAACTGCCTACTTCCCTTTAACTCGAAAGTTTGAAAGCGAAACAATTAGGGACCTACTTTCTCCTACTTAATACATTCATTTATTATTTCATGAAACAGTTCTAGTTTGTGATTTTCATGGTTTCAAAATTTGCACGACAGAAGTTGATGCAGATAGCAGTGGACGTCAGAAACGCAACTCGCCAGATAAGTGGGCAATCACCGGAGCTGTAGTACTCGAGTCTGGTCTTGGTCTCGAGACCGCATTCAATGTTCTCGGTCTTGTCTCGTACTCTGATCCATTTTGTCTCAGTCTTGACTTAATCTCGGCTGTTCAGATTCATATTTTGTTTTAAATACTAAATATAGGCCTACGGAATATATATTTTCTCACAAATATCACAACCAACGTTGTATTAAAGTAAGATTGGGTAGGCTATACAGGCATGCAGTATTCAGTATGCAGTTTTCACCTGTGAACCTAATAAGGTCTCCCTATCCAATGTGATTCAGCTCAGCAGGTGCAATTTTCTTGATCTCACATGTTAGTTTAGCATCACTTGCAAGCTAGTAGTGACCATGTCATCTAAACTAAATCCTTTATAATTTGGTTTGGATACACCAACCACTTGGAATTTACTAACAGCAAAAAGCATAAAGGCACTTGTAGTTCAAAATGTATTATGAGACTTCAGGGACTACCTCCAACTTTGTTAGATATGTCCAGAGGCACCCCAATTTGTCTTATGCTAAATTGTTCATTGTGTGTTAGCAAGACACTCGCTAAAAACTAGCTGGCATGCATGCCTGGCACGAAGTTCGACTTTTTTCAAATGTTAGTTATGATTATGAAACCCTATAAGCTAACTTCAGTGTAAAGCATTATAGTAAACCTTAGCTCACAATCCTACCGATCTTTAGGGTTTGTTAACACAAGTTAGCTGATAAGGTTTTGTTATCATCATTGGCCACTTGTAGGACTTCAGGAATGTTAACCTTAACTTACATGCCACTTACACCAAAATTTGGAAAAAAACATATTTAGCCTACCAAACTGAATCAATTGATTCGGTCTGTTCTTCCCCTACCACAACACAGTATTTCCGTGAACGTGTCAGAAATGTTAATGATGCAATATTAAAAGATGTAAACATGAATACACATGCCAAAATGCTGACCGACATAGAATACATAAGTATAAAAGATAATATAGCTACATTACTCTATATGGCAATTGTAAATAACCATTTTTTCAACCTGCCGGTCTTGGTCTTGTCAAGGTCTCAACTCCCACGGTCTCGGTCTTGTCTCAGTCTCGACCCCCCCCTCCCCCCCCTAGTCTTGGTCTTGTCTTGACTACAGCTCTGGCAATCACACCCATTGTGCGCCTTTGTGCCGAATATGGCTCGAACCCTCTGACAATCGTGATGATAAACTGGACCGGACACTATTGCGCAACTTGTGAAAACAAGCACTTTGTTTTGTTTTCCAATAGGCAATTACAACATCATAGCTAATTTGCATTACGCCGCAAGTGGCTCTTGGAAAGAATCCTTTTGCAACCATGACTGAAAACGTCTTCACCATTATGCAGTACCCTCTTTCAAACGTTATCAGATTTATGTGTATGATTCACTTTTACTTAAAGAACCATAGAGGAGTGACAAGTGACTACAACGAGATTTCTGTTGTCAGAGACACGGGTGGTGGTGACGTCACTGTGTAAATGTGTAGCCTATTATAAAGATTATGTGACAATGTGTTAATTCAACTTTGAAAATATCTTGTGTACGGTCTGAAACACCAACGGCCCAGTGCTGGCTAGAGCAAACAAAATGGGTAATGTAGCCTATCTGTGCCGGATTGACTTTTTTTAAAATCTGGCCCAGTTCTGGCACAAAACTGTCCATTATGCAGATCCACACCGGGTGTGGCCCACTGCGCAAAAAGACACTGGGGCGGACACTTTTTACCAATCTGGACCAAATGTTGGTGCACATTTGGCCCGTATCTGGGCCAGTTTAATTTGCTATATGTGGAAGCAAATCGAGCAGTGGAAGCAAGTAGGCTATTAAAAATGTACTAGGGGATCGTCTTGATGTAGCTAAATTCTAAATGTTATGGAACATTTTTGTCATTGTTCTATTTTTAGCTTTGCTTAATGGGTGTATAGTCAATTCATCCATGTGTGATTCAGTTAAGAGTACTCGTTCAATCGAGAGTAAGCTTGTTAATAGAACGTATTTTTAAAATTGAATAGGCGGCAGCCTATGTATTTTTAATTTAATATGTAAAGAGAGTGTCTTGATTTGGGTTTATTCCAAATCAAGTGAAGCCTAATGTGTCTAGAGTTGACTGTTGTCATTGTTGTGGCCTCAGAGCACTTTCTTCATATCAATGCTGATGTTGACAACTGAATGAGTAATTAGGTTATGTTGAATTTCATACTGGAGCAAGTCTTGTCTCTTGTTCTACACCTGAATTGGATTGTTTGACTTGCACTGTACTCATTGAATCAACGTCGGATTATAGGTGCTGTGCAACCAACACACATTTGGTCAACAGTTTAATGAAAAACATAAGCTGATTCAACCATTTAATATACATTGGCGACGTTAATATTTATAGCCTATACACAACGTCTATTCTAAGTTTGATTGTTATATGGGGTTATGCCCGACCACATTTTTTAGATGGGGTTATGCCCGTCCTTAGAATAATTTCTGGCTTCGCCACTGATGCAGACATGCATTGGCACACACACACACACACACACACACACACGCACTCACAAACATGCACACAGGTACACACCCAGCGCATGGGCACACATGCAAACCCTCGCAGAGCATCCGACTCCAGATGGGGACGGAGTGTCAGAGAGAGTGTAAGGAGCTGTTAAGGCTCAGGGGGAAGGCGACCATGCCATGTTAGGTTATCAACACCACCTTGCCAGGGGGACGTGAGTGCTCTGCCAATGAGGCACCGACCTCCTGCCTCCTAGAGAGGCTGCATCCGCCTAGCTACTGTTTCCCGTTTGGGGCTGTGCATTTCGAAGGCTGCCTACTTCCCAGTATAATTCTCACCACTCTTTTACCTTCTGTCTCCCAACCACTCCCTCTTCCCTGCTTCTCATCATCCCCGTGCTTGATTACGGTTGACTCCCATCTCTAATTTCACTACCCAGCTTGGAGAGAGACAGTACGCATAAGCAATGCATTTGCGTCATCACTCCCATATTGAAAAGGAAAAGGACAGCTCTAAATTGAGAGTTATCAAAGGAGAAGATACCCCTGTAGAAAAACCCTTACTGTGAAATACACTAAGGACAGGGAGTGGTAACACATGGGCGCACACACACACACACACACACATACACGCACAAAAACAAACACGTTTCTGACATTGTTTCCAATGTCCACCAATTACTGGCTTGTGCTCAGAGAGCCAGATACCAGAAGGGCTCGCACACACAAAATCAATTTCAATTTCCTCATCTTCATTAGAGCTGATAAGGCAAGCCTTAGAACTCTGTCACTCTCCATTCTCTCTGAGATAGGCTGAGACAGACAGGCAGGTGAGAGGGGCTGGGCTGACCCGAGGTGATTGGCGGAACATGAAGACAGTGGTTCGGTTGAGTAAAGCCAGTGCAGACCTGTCATTCACTAGTGCATTCAGAGTTCACTGCCCTGTCTGACCCTTTATATAACCACAAATGCATATGGCTCCCCATGTGACAATCATCCAAAGTGTTTGTGTGTGTGTGTGTGTGTGTGTGTATGCGTGTGTGTGTGTGTGTGTGTGTGTGTGTGTGTGTGTGTGTGCATATGTGTGCGTGTGTGTATATGTTTATGTGCTTGCATGCGTCTCGGCGAGCTTATGTGCGCCAAGTGGAGATTGCGATGTTGAGATTGTCCAGTGCCCCACATGGTCAGATTATGGATTTGTTATGGCAGATGTGATGTTACTTCCCAGAGATATGCAGAGAGATTACTGTATGTGGTTGTTACTGTTATTGTGATTAGGTCGTTGTCTCCTTGTCCAATTTGGGTGGGGCCAAGGTCAAATTGGTGTTGGGTTGTGTTCGAAGAAGTCCAGACTAGAGATTCAGAGTGTTCAGCAGCATGGTCAGCACAGGGGCTGTTTGGCGTGGGTGTTGGACTGTGCTCACTCAAATGCTCAGCGCTATGTTGAGTAGGTGTTGGGTGGTGGAGGGCCGAGCAGTCCAACATGTTTACTGATCATCCGCTGACCTATATATCCCTGATTAGCCACAGTAGCAGCAGTACAGAATGACAGGCGCAACACCATAGAGATAGAAACAGTGGTTATATGATCACAGAGATATGAATACAGGAGTTCAACACCATAGAGAAATAAAGACAGAGGTCCAACACCAGAGAAATGGAAACACATGACTTCCATCAGCACAGAGATATAAACACAGTGGTTCAACACAATAAAGATAGAAGCAGTGGTTTAACACCACAGAGGTGGAAACACTGGTTTAACACCACAGAGATAGAAACACAGAGGTTCTATGTAGTGATGTGCAGTTTAACTTTTTAAATGAGTCGCCTCAATTAAATTAACTATTTTAGTATTTTCCTTAAATCTAGTTTTTTTTCTATTTCAGTCAAGAGCAAGGGATTATTTGTCATTGCGATATTGCAAATATTTTTTTTTTTTTTACAAAAACCACATGTCTATTACTTTTTTTGATAGAATGTGATTATTTATCAATAAATCAGACTGAGCGTGAGTAAAACTAATTGTTTGGATAGTTTGGATAGTTTTAAAGGAATTTAAACAAAGACAGATGAAAAAAAGCGTGATAAACGCATAACAGAAGGAGGACACCTAAATGTGGCAAAGAGAACACAGTTCAAGACGGCAGTCAGACCCACACTTGAAGTTTACGCATTAAAAAAATGTGTCAGTGCTAAGTGTGCTGGCCAAATGGCCATGTTCTTTGTGTGTGTGTGTGTGTGTGTGTGTGTGTGTGTGTGTGTTGCATGTCTGTGTTTTTTCGTGTTTTTGTGTATATGTGTGTGCATATGCATGCATGCGTGCGTGTGTGTGTGTCAGTTTTTATGTATGTGTGTGCCTGTGCGTGTGATGCATGTATATAGAACGCCATCTGCCAGGTCCTGAGGCTGTTCTTGCCCCACTATCTGCCTTGCTCCTCTCTCTGCTTCTTTCTCTCAGCCTTCCAGGTTGCTATTGTCAGCATTGGAAATCACCGTTTCATCACATTGTATTGTTTTGACAATATGTCACATATTGGACCTTACACTCACTGGTGATAGAGATAGCAACACAGTGTAGATTACACTTACAGTAATCTGCATGTAAAAGCGCTAATAAATCCAGACTCACACCAACACACGCAAATTAGGTTAATGAGGATGGATTTAGGGGCATTCTCATATTGACACCCAGTGTCTCTAAATTGTGCCACTGGTCTTCAAGGACACGCTAGTGGGAAGAGGAGGGCGGAGTCAGAGGATCAAGATCTATTAGAAAGGAACACATGGAATCCAAAAGAAAAGCGCTGGAAGGGAGCAGACAAGAGAAAGCGGGAAGGTTTAGGGATAGAACAATGTAAAACACCAAGGTAGATAGATAGACAAGAAAACAAGAAGTCAGAGAAAGAGGCCAGGATTGAGAGAGCGAGGGAGGGAGGTGGGGGTGAGTCAGTGATCCAGAACAGTGAGCAGACAGACAACAGACAGGAGTTATAGTTTGGTCAGGATATACGGAGAGCAACACATCATAATTTGTCCTCAGCTCCACACCGCCATATTTACTGGAATCCTTATGCCAGATGCAAAGAGTTAAGTCAGTTTAATCTTCTTACATTTTTCACACATACAGACACATGCACATGCTCACACACACATTAATGTACAAAATAATACACATACACACACACACTCACCCAGTCACAAAAGTAAGTACATCTCCATCTCCTCACTCCCATGGCATGGAGATCACACACACATGCACACACACATATAGCTCATTAATTCCAGACGGTAAGCTCCACCCCACACACCCCAAACCCCACACAGGTATTCCTACCTGGGACAATGGAGACGGTGTCTCTCTCCCAGGACACCACGCTGACGTACTCCTGCACGGCGGTGGGGATGAGGCACTTGAACACGGCCACATTGCCCCGCATGGAGCGCTGGTCAGCCACCCGCACCGTGTAGGGCTCCCTGAAAACTACACACACACACACACACATGGTCAGGTGAAGGCCTGATACGGCAGTGAAAAGATTAAACATTGATAGAGCTGTTACAAAAAGAGGGACTGTGTGAAGTATATGGTTATTGGTTTCATGGCAGCACTGCTCTCCAGGTGGATGTCTCTCCTTTCCTGTGGGCCTTTTGTTGCATGGGGGCAACTTGGCCCGCATATCCATAAGAATAAGAATGGTATTACAATGTTCTTTCACAGAACAATCTCTTCTCTTTTGAGATGTGTGTGGTTGTTTTTATTATTGTTAACATTTGGAATAGAATTAGAGGATAAAAAGCTATTGTATGATGATCCCTCTTATTAAAAATAAAAAACAATTATAACAGTTTTTTTCTATAACAAATAACAACTCTTTTACTGAACAATAAACTTGGGGGTTTAGTGATCTATTGTTTTAGCATTACTAATCCCACAGTCGGTTTTCAATATAAACAGAGAAGCCAACATTTGAAGAGAATAAACAACAAAATGATTGGCTAGCTTTAGCATCGCTAACATGGCATATATCTATTGTTTTGCCTAGAACTGAAAAAAAAAAATGTAGCAGGGGGTCTGGAGTGGTCTAGTGGTTAGAACCATGGGGGAGGGACCAGCCAGTCTGCGACACTCCTTATGCATGTTCATGCAATATTTTACACTCTCCTGAATGAGCAGGAACTCATTAGTGAAATCACGAGGAGCCAGGACATAGCTGAAGGTTGCTAAGAAACTGGTTGGGAGCCCCCTCCCTGGAAATGGCTGAGGGGGAGAACAGGCAGAGCCAGCTTCCTGTCTGCTCACTGCCGCACACAAAATACATCTTTATCCACACATGATCCACAGAAGTTCAGTACACACTTATAGCTCCAGCTGTGATGGGCTACTTTACATGGCTGACTGAGTCTGTACTCAGGCATTAAAGGGGCAGGCCACTGCGATCTTTAAATATCTCTAAACTCATTTAGTACGTTGGGCCTGAGTAACTGTTAATTTTTTTTGCCCACGCATTTCCCCATCAAGAAAAGCGTTTAGCATCATGAAATACAAGAACAAAGAAGGACTCTCTGCCAATGCCATAACATCGGTGAAACTCTCAAACCGTCCCAAGCGCTGTGTCCCTCACCCTTGATCCGTCCCTTCTGAACCAACCTGGGCGTGCTCTAACCTGCCGAGCAGCACCCGCCAGCCAACCACAGGCCTTGGCCCGGGAACCATGGACCAATTCTAATCCTTTGTCTGGTGGGGACGGGCTTTTGGGTCATGAGGGGCTGAGGGCGGCAGAGAACCGGCTGGCGTGCTGGGCTCTAGGCCGCGGCTTTCTAATCCCCAGCTCGCCACCAGTATTAGTATTAGTATGAGTATGAGTATTAGTGCAGGTCGGTGTTGGGAGGCAGAATATGAAAACAGATGTTGACGGCAGGAGGGATGGAGGTGGGGGGTGGGGGGTGTCTGTCTGCCCTGATGTGGATGATTGACATGGGCAGGAGGGGTGGACGGTGGGAGGGAAGGAGGGAGGAGGAAGGTAAGGAGAGGAGAAATAGAATAACAACAGATTGGTTGAAAAGCCCAGGCTTAAGGTGCAACCCTACAGTGCCTCCTAAGGTGTTATACAGGTGTGCACTGGACCACCTAAGACCACGGGACCTCCATGTGAAGAAAGGAGGAAGCGAACTAACTAAAAACAGCCAACTGCAAGAGCGGTCCCATCCAGCTGAATCAATATAGTGCACCAATTAGCTTTCCAAATGAGAGACTATTAAAGAATGCTGCTGTGTCTATATTTAGCGGTAAGAAGAAGGAGGGAACGGGGAGGAGACAGTACAGAGAGAGGACAGACAGGATGAAGGGAGAAGAAGAGCATGCGGTATATGAACACAGCAAGAGCAGACACCAGCAGCATCGCCAACATATTTCTGTATTTCTCAAAACGGGGACCACAGAGATCCCAGTGGAGCTGGGAGTTTAAACCCCCCACACACTGCAGAGGGAGGGTACACTTTTAGCCGTGGTGGAGTAGAGGGTGAAAGTGGATGTGGTTTCTTGCGGGGCAGGCGGTTTCCTCTGTCGACAGTGATCTTTGTCCACCTGGGAGGTGGGAACTGATAGTCTACTCTGGTTCAGCCCTCCCTACTTCTTTCTCTCTCTCGCTCTCTCTCTCTCTCTCCTCTCTCTCTCTCTCTATCTCTTGCTCTCTCTTTTGCTCTCTCTCTCTCTCTCTCTCTCCATCTCTCTCTCCATCTCTCTCTCTCTCTCCATCTCTAAAGGGCTTGATCTCTCACTCCATCTCTAAGTGGGGCTCGTGCTGTTGACTGGGCAGAAGCATTTTGACAAATGTAGCCTCCCTCTCTCTGAACGATTAAACAGGTTCCCTGTAGGACTTCTCCTAACCCTCTACCCTGTTACTTGTCCCCCATGTTAGGTGACCCACCAGCCTTGATGCGAATGTTGGGGCTGCGAATCTTGCCCGCCTGGTTCTCGGCGGTGCAAAAGTAGTCGTTGTCGTGGATGTAGCTGTTGTAGGCGGAGGGCGAGAAGGGGTAGAGCTGCAGCGTGCCGTTGGCGTGCACGTGGCGGATGTGGGGCACGTCATAGATATCGTCGCCCGTGGCCAGGTACCAGCGCAGGATGGCACTCGGGGTGCCGCCCGCCGGGCAGGGCAGCGACACCCCCACGGAGCTGGAGTAGGTCACCCTCTGCAGGGACGCGTTCACAAAGTACAGCCTGGTGGAGCCCACATCCTCGCTGTGAACTGTCATGGGGCACAGAGAGGACAAAGGGTTAGGGGGACCACAGGACTGTAGCAGCATGGGTCTCTACTTTGGAAGTAGGAAGTAAAGAAACCCTTTCCAATTCAGCATGCACGTATCTCAAAACAGTAGGTAATAACTAAAGATATTGAAAGTAATGGCCGCTCATGTAAGCTTGAGGGGGAGGACGGATGAGTAAAGAGGGGGGATGTCCTTCAAATGTGTAGCAAAATAATCATAACAAATGTATGTCAAATGTCCAGCTGCAAACATGAGTCATGGGATGCAGAAAGCCAGGGATTTGGAGTAATGCTTGGCCTGGGTGCGGTGGGTGGGGGAGGAGCCTTGAGTGTCAGCGCATGGGCACACAGCACTCCCCACAGATAGGGTATGGGATTGGAAATTGTATGCCAGACGCGAGAGTTAAGTCGGTTTAATCTCCTTTCATATTTAACACACACATCACACAGACATACACACAGTAGACAACCCCACAAACACAAACACACGTGCGCATGCACGCAAACACACACACACACACACACACACACACACACACACACACCAAGAGTGGTCCTGGGGGCCCAGATTAGGGACAAAGAGGACCAACAGAAACCGTCAGAGAGTGGGAGGGTCCCCAGAATGCAGGGTCAAGAAGTGAACAATCAGAAGAGATCCACTGAGAGAGTAGAGAGAGATGGAAAACAACAACCCTCTCCCACATCCTACAAATATGGACAAATGACCGCCACTGCGCATCTGCTCTGTATCCATTGCTGAGTTGCTCACAGCAAAGAAATTCCCCTTTATACCTATGGATAATATCTGTGTCACAATGAATTAAAACAGTTGTTAGGATAACTGACGCCAGTTCCCGATGGCCCCTCAACCCTGGGAATCTAGACCGTACAATGTATTACCATAGAGTTAGACTGTACACAGTCTGCGTCTGTGTGTCTCTAGTAATCTCTGAACAATATTATGTGTCACAATACTGTGTTTGATCTCAGGTTACCTCGCTGTGGTAAACACAGCCATAGAGTTTCATGGAGTCTCAGAGTTACTAGCGGTGTTGTTGACAGGTTAATGTACAGTGTAGCTGCAGGCATCTTCTGAGGCTGACAGCGCCATCATGTTAACACATAGTGCCCTGGCCTTAGTTCACCTCTTAGGATAACACCAAAACGGGGGTATCCATCCTCAGGGCCAGTCATTGGTCACAGACGCTCGGGAAGGCTGGCCCTGCACATTGCTAATAGCTGGGTGGAATGTTGCAGATGGTAAATATGAAGTGTCTCTGGTTAACAGCCACTCCTGTGGTGGTTGCTGAATCCAGGTCAGACGACTCCCCCACCACATGCACCCGCCACAGATTACTGATAATGGCCCCGAGCATAAAGCCCATAATAAAGATTGCAATATCTATAATCTCCACCCCCACCCCAAATGGGGGGACAGTGCTAAAGTGGAGGAGTGGAGGGGGCTGAAGGCAGACTGGGGCCGGGGTCATCTAGAGAGCTTAAGGGGGTGGCACTACCAGTAGCAGGACTACTCTATTCCAGAGGCCTGAGGCGTAAGAGGGGGCAGGGGGCCTCTGGAGCCTGCTGACTGATGGAGTGGGGCTCGGTACCCACTCCCACCATGTTAGAGACACAGTGACACACACGCACACACACACACACACACACACACACACACAAGCAGTGGCAGCCCATTGGAAATAAACTGACACTGAAATGAGACATAAGGGTTGTCATGGTGGCAGTGCGATGAACGCTTCTGTCACTGCTACAAACCAACAACAAAAACAATCAAGATGGAGTGTCAACTATTAGCCTCGATGGTTTAATGCAGACCAGACAAGAATGAACCTGGGAAATATTTCTGGATCAATCAGGTCAAAAAATATCACCCTCACTTTGGGGCATTGATCCTATTGCTTTCCAAAACCATGCAAATAATTCCCATTTCCTCCGACTGACAGGCTTTTCTCAGTTTTGTGTAACAGGTAAATAAGGCAACATCTGGCTGATCTTAAATCAGTGCCGACCAGGACTTTGTACATGGCGAACCCAACTATATACATGTCCTCTTAGCCCTGTTTCTCTTACGGTGTGATGGAGCTTCAGTGATGGTGCTTTGAGCTGAGCTTGGGCTGCAGGAGCAGGCGCACGCACGCACGCACGCACACACGCACGCACGCACGCACGCACGCACGCAAGCGCACACACACACACACACACACACACACACACACACACACACACACACACACACACACACACAGTGAGCTACTATTTGATGCAGGGTGCCGGAGAGCCCTGCCATGAATATGGATGTGGGAGAGAGAGAGAGAGAGGCGGCAGCTATTGCCTATGCAAGGCTTCATTATGCATAATGCAGCTGGGTCTACGCCTCTCCTGTGCACAGGCTGAGGCGCGCCTGCGCGCACACACACACACACACACACACACATACAAATGCGCACACACACACACACACACACACACACACACACACACACACACAAACCCTCACGCACACAAGCATATTGTGTGTTAAACACAACGCGCACACACACAGATGAGCAAGTAAACAAATGCCAGCACATATTCTCACACCCAGCACGCTCCGCTGCCAACCAAATGCAGAACGCTTCCACACTCTTCTTCTCCCTTCTTCCCCTCTCTCCCTCGCTCTCTCTTCAGCCCACTGCTCATGTGTACACACATCAGTGCTCTCTCTCTCTCTCTCTCTCTCTCTCTCTCTCTCTCTCTCTCTCTCTCTCTCTCTCTCTCTCTCTCTCTCTCTCTCTCTCTCTCTCTCTCTCTCTCTCTCTCTCTCTCTCTCTCTCTCTCTCTCTCTCTCTCTCTCTCTCTCTCTCTCTCTCAGACTGCTGGGGTTCTACCCAAAGAGACAGATGTGGGATCGTTTTCAGGCAGACTACAACTCGGGTTTCCAGGGTGTTGAACACCACTTCCTGCTCTCCCCTCGTCTTTTTCATTGTCTCCCCTTGCTCTTCCTCTCCCCCCTCCATCTGTCCATCGCTACCTTAGATACGTCTGGGTCTCAGAAAAATACTTTTTGAAGTTATGTATGTGTCTGTGTTTTTCTCTGTGTTTGTGTGTGCGTGCCAAAGAGTGTGCATTTAAAAAACAAGGGCTATGGATGTGTGCACAATTGTAAGGAGGACTGAGCAGAAAAGGGAAACGAGGGAGAAGAAAAGGGTAATATATGGAGAAAATAAGAGCGATATCCCCAGAGATTGAGGTAAGCTTCGGAATAATCCTCCGGGGTCTAGGATAAGTAGGTGGTTGGTGTGGGGAGGGGAGGGGAGGGGAGGGGAGGGGAGGAGAGGGTGGGGTTGTTGGGGTTACATCTCATCAAGGTTGGGGTGTGCCCCACCTCCACCCTTCCCATCTGTACACCCTGTCCCCCCAATATGCTACCCCCCAGCCCCCAGCCGGTGCTGCGTCAGTAAAAAAGTGTGCTACTTCAGCAGTCCCTTGGGACAAGCTCCCCCACACATCAAAGAAGCCTGTTTCTCTCTTAATGTGAATATCAAATCTGTGGATCACAAGTCCTAGCACAGTCTGCATAAAGCTCCCCTCCCCCAACCTTTAATTCTGCCTAGTGATGAGGGTGGGAGCAGAAGGGGAGTGTGTGTGAGAGAGAGAGGAAGGGAGGAGGGAGAGAGTGGGGTGGAGAGAGAGATATATATTGAGATAGCATACCTTCAACAAAAACAACCACCTGCTTGTTGAATTTGGACATTTACATATCCCAATATATCCCAAAATAAATGGAGGTAAAAATAATAGAAAGCAGGAGAAAGCACTGCTCAAGTTGCTCCTAAGATGCATGTCCTTGGGTCATTGTTTAAAAGATTGTTATGTGCTCTGGTTCAACAGCCTGAATAACCCTCTTTAAAAAAAATTGTAAGTACAACAGACAGAATGTTATTTTATCCTGCTAAATGCGCCGATTCGAGGAGGAGCAGGAGAAGTAAGAGACGAATCGGAGAGCAGAAGTGCCGGTGAGAGGTGTGACATCTTTACGGCGGGGTGCACTGCCTAATGAGCGCAGGCGCTCCTGTGTTGCCAGCGCTCGCTTGCCTCTGCAAAGGCGCCCCTTTTGCACAAGAAAATATTGGCCAGCAATCTAATTTGCATCCAGCATTAAAATAAATAGGTCAATAAACCGTTCATAAGGAACGTAAAATTCTATGAGAGTTCACATTTTAATAATCGATTGAGAAGTTCGGAAATGTGTATGGATACTTTGGCTAACTGATAAAGAATGGCTTCACATTATAGGCCAATGAGGAGAGGTGAAAGCAGACAAGTTAGAACACATTAACCACACATTAACCACATTCATACATTCCTGATGTATTTATGTATTTGAAGATACTTAGGTTTATCACATAAATCTGGAATAGGACAATTTAATTTAGAAGAAAAGAAAATCAATATTCGGACTCTCAGGGCCCGATTTCCCAACCCGCATGCAAGGTAAAGCAGTGTTGGTTTAATTGGTTATTTGATCAATTTAACCAAATACAACACATTTCTGGCTCTCCCCACAGACTGTTCACGTATGGTTTATAAATAAGAGGTGATGAAACAATATTGCTAACCAACTATCTTATCTTATTATTATTATTATTATTATTATTATTATTAATAATGATAATGATAATAATAATAATAATAATAATAATAATAATAATAATAATAATAATAATAATAATAATAATAATAATATTTTATTGGGATGTTTAGATGTTCTTGGCCCAGGATTCCCTGATTAGGCCCAGAGTAGAAATTAGGCTTGTGGCACCTTTTTGGCCCCTGACCCGGTTCGCTGCTCTGTCATGCTGTAGATCACGGCGCTAATTGTGCAGCTGAGAAGAGAGACGGGCAGCTGGGGATTTGGGATGAGAGAGAAAGAAAAAGAAGAAAAAAAAGAGAGAGGGAGAGGGAGGGGGAGAGAGAGAGAGAGAGAGAGAGAGAGAGAGAGAGAGAGAGAGAGAGAGAGAGAGACCAATTTTTTCTCTAACAGGAAAGACAGGGGTGTGCGACAGGGTACTTATGACTGGGGAGGGAATGCCTTATAACTTCACATTTTCAATCAGATTATACTTCAGCCAATAATCTCGGTTTCTTTTCTTTTCTTTTTTTATGATGGATATTACTGTGCAAAATCAAATACTGACTGCGGGTCTTGTTAATTAACTGTTTTAAATGTTTGGATTTCCAGCACAAAAACGATTATTCAGAATTTAACTACAAGCATATTTCCTAACGAACATGGAAAGTTAACCATTTAATTGAAGTTGTTTACACATAAAAAAAAAGTCTCATTAAATAATAGAAAAAGCAAACAATGCACGAAATTAAGAGGTTTTGGGCATTGCAGCCGAAGTGTTAATTCAAAGAAAACATGGGTTTTTCACTAAAAAGAATAAATTAATAATCTCCTCTGTTATAATAAAAAAAATATTCATGCCTGAGTGTCAATTTTATATGATTGAACAATTTAGTTTGTAATTAACTGCCATATTGAATTAATCCGCAACGCAATCCAAAATTCTCATAAATCATAGAGGCTAGACCAACAGCAGGCCCAATTATACAAAAAAGCCTGGTCGCTTTTTTACAGATGCAAAGTTAATTACTAAAATACAATTGTGACTATGTCTTTGGGAAACAATCCAAAGAGAATATGGGGTATCCTTACATCCAGCCTCCTCCCTCTTCAACGCGCATCTCACACAAACACACTCACACTCACATGCACGAACACACGCACAAATTAAAGGCACCCTGGGTTCAGGTGCGCTATTACTGGGAAACACGTCTGGGCTTGTCCTTATGTACCCACGCACTGGGGTTTCTTATTTTGGAAAAAATAAATTAGATAAACTATTTAAAAGGACCATTTGCATTTTGTTTCTTCGTCATTTAGGCGAAATCGTGTTATTTAGTTTTTGTATAATTGTGTAAAAGTGTTTTGTGTAAAAGTGTTTGCTTTAAATATCACAATATAGTACAGATTACTGAATCAGGTTCGAGACCACATATCGTGATGTAATAATAAAAAAAAGAGGCCTACATAAAAAAACAAATAAAAAAATCAAACAAAACAAATATCAAATGCAAAGGAAAATCTGCCAATAATTTGGATGAACAAATATGTCACTTATTCCATTAACAAAATCACTCAAATATTGTGCACAGTCTAAACAAATAGCTGGAAAAACGCTTATATTTAGAGATGCTGTTGAGTTTATGTGTTGTTTTCAACGCAGATTTGTTCAGGATTATTATAATGCAGTGCAATAGTAGGAGAGATCAACTTAGTAGGGGTCGGGGATTTGCGGCCATATTAAATAAGCTTTTGAAATATGAGGATTTCTCGTTCCGGAAACCACAAGCACTTTACATGTGACATCAGAACAGACTAAACTAAAGCAAAAATATTTTTTTAAGCCAAAATTCAATTTAGTATGTATATTTGAATATGATAATTATAGCATATTCATCGGGTGGGTAATCAAGGCCTGTGATTTAGGCCTACGCAAAAGATGTCAATTATTGTCACTTTATTTCCTATATAGAAAGGACTCGTTGTCGCATTGACTCTTTCTAAAAATATCTTAATAGGTTTCAACAAGAAACAAAAAATGAAAACAGAATTGGGTCCCTTCGAAATGGAGTCAATGGTCATAAGCCCCCACCGTTCACAGACCCCAAAAAGCATCAATTAGCACCAAACCGGCAAAAGGTTTGAATTAAAAAACAAAGATGCATCTACTTCTACACACATCTCAACCGTGCTTGCGCAGGTCTTTAAGGGTTATCAAATGCATTTCCAACATTTACATGCATGTTTTCATATTGTCTCCCTCTACCACATCGTTTTCCCTATCCAGCCATTTTACATATTCATAACTCTCGTTGGTCTTATGCGAAAACAAACCGTGCCATCAGCACCATCTGCGACACTACGCACTGGAAAACATATCTGGAAAACCAGAAATATCAACTTTAAAACTTAAAACATCCTCCTCAGACATTTACTTGAGCAACTATTGTTTTATAGAACTATTTCCTTTTTCTAATCAGTTGGATTGCTTCCATTGCCTAAATGTAATAGGCTGTCGAAGAGACCAGCAATTATTTATTTGACACAATTAGTTCGATTATAATATTGTAAAACTAATTATTACGATACTTTTGGCCAAGCATAATAAGTGAAGACAACTCATGATCCTAACCAATGTTTTGATAATAATTGTATTGTCTTACCTTCTTGGAGAGAGCACAGCAGGAGTAAAGTTACAAGCCACATGCCATAAATAGCAGATATATTTTTCAGGAATGTTTGGCAATCCTGGCGAATGTACTGTGCAGTCTTTGGCCAGGCGAGTCTCCGTGCTGGACTGGCGACTATGCTCCCCGGCGGTCTCTCCAGCCCTGCTGCCCCTCTAACAATCGCGGGGAAATGAGAACTGCCTCAGCCCCGCCCATGTCCCCACCTCTTGGCTTGCATATCGTGCATTTGAGTCTAATCCTCTAGTAATGAAGCACCGCGAACCGATGCATCACACCAAGTACAGCGTGCTCAAGGGGTCGAGCAACGGCGAGCAGTAGAGGTTTATTAAATAATCTATAATTTACACCGGACTCAATGAACACAGGACCGAAGCAGACAGGTGGATGGCACTGCTGGGGTATTTGACCAACTTGATGAGCGCTCCACCTGTAAGCGTTAGAATGGTGGCCTTACTTTGCGCACTGGATATAGTAGGCTATTGTTGGAATCCATGAGTACTAGATACATCACGTTCATATTTGGAATGTTTAAATATATTTGTTCAGTCGTCAATAATCAATCAGTAGTAAACTGTAGATTTTCGGTTTTGTGTTTTTTTTTGGGGGGGGGGGGGGGGGGGGGGGGGGCATTGTTAAATTAACAGTTTCTATTACAGTCAAATCAGTTGTTCAACTTTCAGGGATGGTGTTGTTTTAAGACATTATTGTTATAAAATAGGACTGTTAATCTGGTTTGGGAGCCAGTGCTAAATCTGATCGTATTCAAATGTGGACACATTCCGCAGGAACTTGAGGGTGTTAACATAAAGGAATAGTTCACTATTTGGGATGTTTAACCATAGTAAATTTTTCCTGGAATTGTAACGACTCGTCCAGTTAGTTTATTTTGGGATGTTTTAGAATTACGTTTTCCTATTCAGCTGCAATGCCAATACTTTGACTGGAATATGGGGATAGCTTAGGCGAGGGTGAGCTAGACGTCATTCACGCAAAGCTATCCCTCATAGGTTTCCAGTCAAACGATTAGCATTGCAGCTAAACGGTAGAACTCTAAAAGGGAACCATTCCTTTAACACTGGGGATGTTGCTGTGTAGTTGCTACTACTCAGGGTAGGTCTGCGAATGGAGGTTGGACCCAGTTGACCCTAGGTCAGATATTTCCTTACAGTAGCCGATCTAACCACAAAGCTTCGGCCTCCCCATAGTTTCTAGAAATGCCCTGTGAACATGAATTATCTGGGCCAGAATGGTATATATCCATGGGTCAGGTCAGCCCTGAAGTTAAAAAACACCATCCCAAAACGGATCAGATATTTGAGATTCCACTGAAACAGTTCTCTGCCGGACTCAATTACCTCATCCCCTTTGGCTTTCACTACCCCAACCTCATTATAGCTTGTATGAAGTGTGTGTATAATTCAAATGCATAAAAATATTCTCTTCTGTTTTCCTGAAACAGTTTGTGTGACAGTGACTCAGTTTTGAGTGAGAAAGTTTGTATGCTCCTGTCAGACACCGACTCCTCTATGATGACTTATTTACTGAGGAGTAATTAGGCAGCCAAAAGCCGGCTCATGGATGTGCATTGTCAGGCCATCCCAGAGGCCTGTCTGCTTTGTGAGCAGCCCCTACTCCTGCTGCTGTGGCCTGCTTTAGAGGAAACCTCACTTCGCTGTATGATTGTACTGAACACATTTGAGAATACTGGTTGGGCCAAGCAGGTCTGCTACCTGACAGTCTAAAGTGCATTAGGCTTATAAACGTAAACTAACTGGTACTGTACACAGAAGGTAGCCTCGGTTCCAGTTTTCTACACATTGGCTCGAACGCCTAGGAAAAACTGACAGTTACAGTCGGTATGAAGGAAGTGGAGACAAGCAACTTGTTACTATTCAGAAATAACCACTTCAGTATTGAAATGGCCGGAGCTTCAAAGACAGACTACTTGTATACCCAGTACCAAAATAACCAGGAACAAACCAGGAAGAGAATGTTGCTGCGTCTTAATACCCATACTACCATACCATATAGTAAGCCAGAAAAAGATTTAGTATGTCCCAAACATACCATACCAAAAATGCATGCAACAGCACATACTTTGCAAGTACCCCCTCAGTAAAAAAAATTTGTCGTATGCGATTTGAAACGCAGTGCCAGTCTTGAAATGGGGAGGGTTTCGCCAAAGATTGAGTGATGTTTGTAAGTGCCAATCAAACACTTGCCTTCTGTTTTGAAGGGCCCTAGAGAAGAACATAATGGTATATGAAACGCACCAGACCTCCAAATAAGTCTGAAAGAACAAGATTTGTAGGTATGGCTACGCGAGTATACACAAAACGCAAAGTTTTTGTTCGGTCAGGCCTGGTCCACTGTCGGAGCAAAGTACTGTAGGATAAAACTATCCACCCTCTCATATCATCTGATCAAATAAGCCATACAGGGACTTTGTTCCAACCTAGCAATAGCATGCAAAACTGACGTCTGGACTGTCTCTGGATTGATTCAGATCAGACATGGTTAATAGGAGAATTTGCACCTTGCATTAATTTTGAATGCAAGTAGTAGGTCCAATCATTCACAAATTACAAGCCAAGGATTTAACAAAACCTTTTTCTGAAAATAACAGTTAAAGAAGGCAACTGCAATATAAAGGTAGTAGTAGCAGTAAAACAACTATTCAGGCTTGACTTTTGGTTCATACAGAAGTCATTGCAGAGCTGCATCTTCCATGTGATGGTAGAGCGTTCCCAAAACAATTGCGGACAGCAGTTTTAGCTGGGTTAGTCTGGCGTATGGTTGTGTACTATGACATGAGGAATACCAAATAAAGCTATAGACTGAATGGACAGATAAACATTAGGATGATGATTGAAAGTGAGCCTCACTTATTAGGCCTGTGTCAGATTATGTAAACGGTGACCTTGTTGAGAAATCCCTGTAGATTTTACCAGAAATTAGACTGTGCTGTTACTAGGTCAAATAAAGCTCAACATTCTACTGTGCAGGGTTTCACATGAATGCATCTCTCTGTTGGAAACAACTTCATTGGACTAAAAGCCAACTAAGCCAGCCAATAGGTATACAATTGCTGTCAAAATAAAGCAGCTTTGTTAAAAGAAATGCCTCTCCACATATTATTCATCATTACCAGAGCCTGATGGCCGCCTGATGGTTCCTGATCATATTAAGGTTCCTGAGTCTGACCTTAATCTGTGGAAAACTCCCCTGCACTTTGGTCAGCACAGGCCAGTGGGAGCCCTTTTCGCGGTCTGGCCTGTAGGAAGGTGGACAGCATCAAACAATCAGAAATGTGTGTCATTACTACCACCCTGTGGTTCATGTGTTCAGTGCACTTGGAAATGTTATTGGTGCGCCAATTTATGATAAAGGCTAATTATTTTTTTTCTCTATTGTAAATTCCCTACACAAGGAAATAGAACACTCATTGTAAACAGTAGTCTGTGGCTGAGGAAATTTAGCCTGGATTGGAATGTCTGTGAAGTTTTGCTGAGAAACAGTTGTGTCATTTCAATTTGTTGAAAGTTGTGTGTATCAAAAGGATGACATAATGATGGATTTTGATAAAAATTATCGTTCCAAGCAACTTCATCATCATCATCATCGTCATCCGCTTTGTCCGGGGTCGGGTCGCGGAGGTAGCAGTTCAAGCAGGGCATCCCAAACTTCCCTTTCCCGGGCCACATTAACCAGCTCTGACTGGGGGATTCCAAGGCGTTCCCAGGCCAGTGTGGAGATACGTGTAGACCGGACCAAGCACCAAGCAACTTGTTTCATATTAATATTTTTTTTTCCAAAAATGCTTAATATTCGCTTTTAGTTTTAATCTCCCATAAGATGTTTTAAAATATGTTGTGATATTATAGTGAATATGTAAATTTAAAAAAACATATTAGCAGAAAACATTTTCATATTTTGCTCAGTTTAATATTATTTGAGCCTTTTAGACACAATAGTACATGTAACTGTGTTATGATGAAGAATTTAGATATTACACTGCTGCAGTATTCTTCTTGGCATGGAATCAGATAAAGTTATACAAAAAGACAAACTGGTTAATCCAAATATTGAAAAACCAATTTAGCTGATTTTATTGTGATTGTCAAAGATGTATTATAGACCTACCCTCACCTTGATTCTGAAAGGGATGTTTAGGAAAAATATGAAAGAAAGATTGTGTGACTTGATGGTTAAAATACACTACTCCCATGTAGAATAGGTCAGATTAAATGTCATGTCTTACCTCTACCCATCTTAGTGGAGAGTGTAATTTTCACTGAATGGAGAACTCACAAGCAAGAACCAGCATGGTGAAAGTAAACTAAAGGTTTCACAGTTTTCTCTTTCTCCACAATACCAACACAACACCAATACAATTGTGTTCTAAAATACAAACACCCATTAACATCAGATTTAAAATTGGTACAGTCTTTATTCTTCATGCAAACAGTATTAGAAGATGATTAAACATTGTGCAGGATGTAGTGTGTAGATACTGTTGGCTGATCCTAAGGGAGTGTAGGACCAGGGTGTCTGTTGACAGAATAACATTTGATTTCTTCTTCTCTTTACGAAGTCCAATTTTTTTGTTTAAGTTATAGGTTAAACTGCTATATTACCTTCAAAGTTCTTCGGTTCTTACAGCCCTGCAGAGAAAGAACAGATCAAGATAACAATCCACTGTCTGAGTGCTCCATGACAGAAACTTGGTGTACACGTCTTAAGGTGTGAAAAATAATTGTGGCAGTTAGGTTCTTACTGTGCACTCCGCTTTTTCCCACAAGTGATTTGGTTACCTGAGACAAAGACGATAGTTGAATTAACCTAAAGATCAAAAACAGGCTATTTGTAAGTCTATTTAGTTTCATAATGAGTGGCCTAGTGGTAGGGTTACACTGTAAAAAATGTCAGTGAGGTTGACAGTAAAATGCTGTTAAATCATGACTTCAAAAAAGTGTAAATAGATGATCAATGAATCAGTGTTTAATTTACAGTAATATTCTGTAAAAGACTGAACCAAACACAACTGTTTATTTTAAAGTAAAAATATCTCAAAGGAATCATATTTCGTTGCATAATTTACAGATTGTAAATGTTACAGACTGTATTTTAAACACAGAAACACTGTGATACAAAAAGCAATACAATAAGATAAGATGTCAGTGTTTAAGTAATGTTTTATGTCAAGTAGATTTAGATTTAAACTGAAAGAAACCATATTACATGTATATGTTATACTTTTCAGATATGAATGTGTATAGATACAGTGAAATGATGTTCATATGAATAATTAAAAAAAAGTGGTGTTGTGTCTTACTTTACATATGAAGTATCTATGGCTTCCCTGGTAAAATAACTCATGATTAAGTGTGGCTAATAGCCAATGGATTTGAAAACATTTGAGTGTAACATTGAAAGTTCCTTAAAACCAGTACTTTCTTTCCTATTTATGTTCCCTGTAGAATACATTTTAGATCAAATTCACTTTGCAATATTTAGATGTTGCCTTCACTGTAAAACTTACAGTGTAGCATCCAGGGGGCGGGGCCTTCCCAGCATGCACCAGGGGGTGCATTTGCCACAGAATTTGTTGTATTACTGTTACTAATTACAGATATTTCTGCCCATCCTTTTGGGTTGTTTTGATAGTTATTATCGCTGCTTAATTTAGTTAATAATGCCAGTTGACATATGGGCTCACCTTGAGTATGTCAGTTCCCATATTCTTATCTACTTGCCGTTTCCATCCATAGTTAGTAGAGGTGACATAAATGTCTCAGACGCAATGAATGAACTACACAAGTTGCTGAGACAGTGCCAATTTGTCAGTGTGATATGTAAAAAAAGAATACCTGATTTAGTGATGGGAATTGCTGTGGTTTAGTGAGCCAGTTCATTTGGCTCCATTCACCCAAAAGAGCTGGTTTACGTGCCTGCTATGCTAGCACTGCTATGGCACATTGAAGCAGTTGGTGTTGATTTACATTTGCTAACCTGATAAAACAATTATATTTTGTTCACTCCCACGCAAAATTGTGTAATAGGCGTAATTACAATTAATTTTGGCTATGTTTTTTTTAATTGTTTACAAATGAAAAACAAATGCATGTCTTTTTCAGGGAAATATGGTTTGAATTACTTTTTTTAGACAGCTAACCAATTATGTGATTTCCTATGAAAAACAAATTAGTTGAAAGTGTTGTTACTTTATTGTCATGTGTAAAACTGTCACGTCGATTGGGTTTACACAATACATTTGATTGGTTGTTGGCATGTCAGTCACTGAGGCTGTTCAGGGGTTGTCACTTGGCAGTCTGGGGAACAAGGCAGAGAATCTTACTTTGAGCTGTGCTACAAAACTTTTTTTTTAATCGGTGTAGGGGGAACTGGGTCTTACTACTTTTAATATGTATAAAGGTATTTAATAAAACGCTATATCAATATTTATAGATTATTAATTCATTCATAAATTAACATTATAATCGATCAATTTGATTAAAAGAGTCATATCAAATAATTAAGGGGGCACCACCCAAGGACTTTAGCTTATTGCATGGCTCGATGGGAAACCAGGTCTGATCTTTGTATTAGCTTTATTTTAATTATTAATTACAATAATATCAGTTCAATGTTAACGCAAAAATGAAAGTTAAACGTTTCAGTCTCAATTCTGAAGTAGTAAATTCTAGTTGTGTGAATGGATGAATCATATGCAAAAGGAAACAGGAGTTTAAACAAACAACAATTTATTTCTAATGCCAGGCAAACATGTACAGATATACACTGAATAAATGATAGTGATCTACGAATGCTAGCAGGTCAGGTATGAAAAGTGGGTATGGATCTCTAAACAAAACAATATGAGGAAGCTCATTGCTATAAGTTAAGCACCGAATGCAATATATTAAGAGAACGGAAGTTACTCTGACGAGTGGTTTGCTGCCTTGCAGCGGGGAATTCAAAGTCCGTTGATGGTTCAATGAGCAAAGATTGTGTGGTCCTTATTAGCAGATATTCCAATGTTCTTGATGGATCGCGGCCTTGTATGGAACAGACCACATGGTTGAATGTGTTGTGCAACAATTTCGATCTCTAGAGAGATGGCCTTCCCTCTTCAAAGATACGTGTTAATTGCGGGTAATTCGAAAGGTTCGTTGTTGAGGGTTTAATGAGAAAACGTTGTGCTTTGAAAGGCGGACGTCCTTAGTAGCAGGTAATCCAAAGTTCTTGAGGGAACGCGGCCTTGTGAAGCTGATCGCGTGGTTGATTAAGTTGCGCAATCATTTCTGATCTCGACAGGGATGGTCTTTCCCTTTCCAAGACTAGGTTAATCGCAAAGTTCTGTTCTGTTCTGTTGAGTCTGCTTTTATGAAACGGTCAAAGGGGGTGTGTCCTTTGACACAGGTTTGGGGGCAGGCAAAGATAGGTGACCACATGGAATTTATAGAGCTTTGACTAAATCCATGTGTTTCTATTATTAAACTTGTAAATGTTCTACAAAGTTATGCAAAGTCTATGTCTCCTTGTTACGAATGTTTTAGTACCAATCAGTGTGTATACTAGGTGGAATGGAAGAGTTATCTTCTAAAACAAAAACATAATTATACATTTAATAAACGCATGTAATTACAAACACAATATTATACTTCAATTCTCATCATTGTCAATGTCATGTTCGATTATTGTTTAGTTACTCTGTTAAACAATCAATCTCTTAGTCCTTGGAAAATTCAGATTTGGTTTTTAGGACAGAGTTAAACTCCATTGAAACAGGAAAGGGCTTCCTCCTTTCCTGGCATTCCACGGGGTCCTCTGACCAGACCCAAAAGGTGTTATCTAAAGATTTACAACCTTGTTCTCATGCAGAAAACCCAAAACCAGGCCTTGTTATCTGATCAAGATAACTGTCCTGTCTCTCTGGTCTGGAGAGCATTTTCCACCCTCCTTAAGAACCAAATGGGCAGGGGGGTTTAGACGTGTGAAGTTGATTCTCCCCACATCGGGGAGCCGAAAGAACGGCTCTTTTACCAAGGTGATGCGGTTCCCTACATTCACTGAAAGCCGTTCAAAAAGAGCCGTTCGTTCGTGAACAATCCATCACTAACCTGATTATGTTAAACCTTTACAGAAAAAACATGCAAAACGGACAGTTACCTAATGACAATTTCACAGTTTAACAATGTTATGGGATTTACCTGTTTGAAATTTTTGTATTACAGTTTGTAATTTTTAACAGATTTGAACCGTGTTAGGTTGTTCTGTAAAGCTGTTTACAGTTTTACTGTATTTTTTACAGATGAATTCTGGCAACCACAGCTGCCAGGTTTTTTTTCTTAAAAACAACGGGATTGTTTTACAGTGTAAAGTTCACTGCCTCCATTGCACATATTTGTCTCGGGTTGGGTGTAAATCCGATTCACCTTTTCCTATCACTCCTAACTGTACCTATCTAAGAAACAAAACGTACAAAAGACTAACTGTACTTTAATATCTATTACTACGCTGCACCACACAATGTTATTTTCATTATTAAAGGCTACTGTCCAACTTTTGGTGTTGTGCGTCAATTTGCCCATCATTAAGTTGCTAGGCATAGGGTAGGTAGGAATTTAATCAGGCCAAAGCAATAACAGATATTGATGATATTAATTTGAAGATAAATTAATTAGGCCTACACTTTAACATTGTGTCACTGTGAATAAAAATAGTTAAACCAATATTGAGCGAGCAAGTTGTTACCGTTTCATCCAAAGCGAGGCATAGAGAGCAGTTAATTGACAAACGTCATGGCGCAAATTGCCGGTATCAAACAAATTTGCCATCTCTGGAATATAGTTTAGCTTGTAGCCTAACTGTAAAATAGTTGGTGTGGAAAAGTTGATAATTCACTTTAGAACAGCGTGTATCTGACATTCTCGTTTGCATGCCCTTGTCAGTAGCCTTCTATACTTCAAAGCGAGCCCTCTAGCCTACCTACAGAAAAAGCCGCTTTAATCCATTTTGGCTACCCAAATGCCATGTGTAATTATCAGCCAAAGGAGGAAAGATCTCATATGATGTCTCATCTTGGTGAGCATCATCCTACTGAGCATGGGAGAAGTGAGAAGAGGTTCTTGCCTGTGTTAAATTTGATCAGGATTGAACTTAGTTCAAAGTTTAAAATATATTCTTTATTTTATAAAACATTGTTTCCAGCTAATGGTTTAAATTTACAATGAAAATATTTCAAAGCGGAACAAACGAATGAAGCAATATATTTTTGAAAAGCAAAATACACATATACAGCGGGTAAAATAAGTATTGAACACGTCACCATTTTTCTCAGTAAATATACACTGCTCAAAAAAAATTAAGGAACACTTTTTAATCAGATTACTGCATCAGGTCAATTAAACTTCTGGGATATTGATCTGGTCTGTTAAGTAGCAGAGGGGGTTGTTAATCAGTTTCAGCTGCTTTGGTGTTAATGAAATTAACAACAGGTGCACTAGAGGGGCAACAATGAGATGACCCCCAAAACAGGAATGGTTTTCCAGGTGAAGGCCACTGACATTTTTTTCCTCCTCATCTTTTCTGACTGTTTTTCACTAGTTTCACATTTGGCTAGGGTCAGTGTCACTACTGGTAGCATGAGAAGATAACTGGACCCTACAGAGGTTGCACAGGCAGTCCAACTCCTCCAGGGTGGCACATCAATACATGCCATTGCAAGAAGGTTTGCTGTCTCCCAGCACAGTCTCAAGAGCATGGAGGAGATTCCAGAAGACAGGCAGAGAGCTGGACAGGGCTGTAGAAGGGCCTTAACCCGTCAGCAGGACCGGTATCTGCCTACCTGGTGGACGACAATGCCCGGCCTCATGTGGCGAGAGTATGCAGGCAGTTCCTGGAGGATGAAGGAATTGATACCATTGGCTGGCCCCCACGTTCGCCTGAGATAAATCCAATAGAACACCTCTGGGACATTATGTTTCGGTCCATCCGACGCCACCAGGTTGCACCTCAGACTGTCCAGGAGCTCAGTGATGCCCTGGTCCAGATCTGGGAGAAGATACCACAGGACACCATCCGTTGTCTCATTAGGAGCATGTCCCAACGTTGTCAGGAATGCATACAAGCACGTGTGGGCAATACACAGTACTGAGTACCATTTTGAGTTGCTGCAATGGAATTTCAGCAAAATGGATTAGCCTGCCGCATCATTTTTTCACTTTGATTTTCGGGGTGTCTTTGAATTCAGCCCTCTGTAGGTTGATCATTTTAATTTCCATCAAACGATGTGGCATCCTTTCGTTCCTAACACATTACCCAGCCCATATCAGTATAGATATCCAGCATGATTTTTTCCCCATTGAGATCTGATGTGTTTTCAAAGTGTTCCTTTAATTTTTTTTGAGCAGTTGTATTTTCACCAGATGTTGGTAACAACCCATGCAATCCACACATGCAAAGAAACCAAAACAAAAAAGTTCAGAAATGAAGTTGTGTAATAAAATGGAATGACACAGGGAAAAAGTATGGAACACGCTTACTGAAATGTATTTAATACTTCGTACAAAAGTCTTTGTTGGTAATGACAGCTTCAAGACGCCTCCTGTTTGGAGAAACTAGTTGCATGCATTGCCCAGGTGTGATTTTGGCCCATTCTTCCACACAAACAGTCTTCAAATCTTGAAGGTTCCATGGGCCTCTTCTATGAACTCTGATCTTTAGTTCTTTCCATAGATATTCTATTGGATTCAAGTCAGGTGATTGGCTGGGCCATTCTAGCAGCTTTATTTTCTTTCTCTGAAACCAATTGAGAGTTTCCTTTGCTGTGTGTTTGGGATCATTGTCTTGCTAAAATGTCCACCCTCGTTTCATCTTCATCATCCTAGTAGATGGCAGCAGATTTTTATCAAGAAAGTCTCTGTACATTTTTAGATTCATCCTTCCTTCAATTATATGATGTTTTCCAGTGCCGTATGTTGAAAAACAGCCCCACACCATGATGTTCCCACCTCCAAACTTCACTGTTGGTATGGTGTTTTTGGGGTGATGTGCAGTGCCATTTGACCTCCAAACATGGTGTGTATTATGGCATCCAAAGAGTAAAATTTTGGTCTCATCTGACCAGACTATATTCTCCCAGTATTTCACAGGCTTGTCTAATGTTGTGTAGCAAACTTGAAACGAGCTTCAACATGCTTTTTCTTCAGCAATGGAGTCTTGCGTGGTGAGCGTGCATACAGGCCATGGCGGTTGAGTACATTACTTATCGTTTTCTTTGAAACAATTGTACCTGCTAATTCCAGGTCTTTCTGAAGCTCTAGACACATGGTCCTTGATTCTTCTGATAATTCTTTTCACTCCTTTGTCAAAAATCTTGCGAGGAGCACCTGGTCGTGGCTGGTTTATGGTGAAATTATGTTCTTTCCACTTCCGGATTATGGCCCCAACAGTGCTCACTGGAACATTCTGAAGTTTAGAAATCCTTCTGTAACCAATGCCATCAGTATGTTTTGCAACACTAAGGTTGTGAAGGTTTTAAGCGAGCTCTTTGCTTTTACCCATCATGAGATGTTTCTTGTGACACCTTGGTAATGAGAGACTTTTTTATAGGCCAGCAGTTGGGACTGAACCATCTGATATTAATTTGCACTTCCAAGGGCAGGATTGCTTTCTAATTACTGATAGATTTCAGCTGGTGCCTTTTTGCACCTCCCTTTCTTCATGTGTTTAATACTTTTTCCCTGTGTCATTCCATTTTATTACACATAATTAAATTTCTGAACTTATTTGTTTTCATTTCTTTGCATGTGTGGATTGCATGGGTTGTTACCGACATCTTGTGAAAATGTTTATGTCAATAGCACCTTTAGAAATATATTTACTGAGAAAAATAGTGACGTGTTCAATACTTATTTTACCCGCTGTATATTCACCGTAAATAAATCATATTTTCATGGAAAATAACTAACATTTTCACAATAGTTTGCTCTGTTTTGAAATTGCATACAAAACACTGTTAGTCACGGACATTATCTCAAAATCCACAACCAAACTTCCCTTTCAAACATCATCTCAATGATGACAAATTACAGGTATTTCATTTTTGCACATAAATTGCTGTAATAATTATACAGTATTTTTTCAGTTCACCTAAATTTCATACAAATATCTGTAAAATAAATATATTACTCCTCATATGGAGGTTTATATCCATACTAAGAATGTAACGTTCTTTGTAATTTTGAGCTAAATCTTAGTTGTACATTTATGTGTACTTTAACATTTAAACTTTGGTCTGGATTTGCAGCAAGGCATTCTGGGATAATAATTGGAATCTACCATTTCAATGTGGTTATGGCCTGTTCAAAATAAAATTGCAACTAATATTCATGTGTGAGGTCTTGGTTTAAAGATTGAATCCTTCGGAGTAGTTCACTGGTGTTGCTTGAGCACCATGGGCCTGTTTGGTTGCAATCGCGTTCTAATTGCTATCTGTAGAAGACATGAGACAAAATTGCCAAATTTGGCACTGAGTTACAGTGGTTCTTAGTAGAACTTTTAGTGCCATCCCTCTATGGGATGTGTTAGATCGTAATGCTTTAGCAGGTATGTGTAAAATAACAGTTTTTCTCTGCTGAACATTTTGTGCAGTCACTATGGGAGGTGTTGATTGTAATAAGTTGGGAAATATCTGCCAAATTTCTCTGCTGAATGTTTAGTGCCGTCTTTTTATTGAAGGTTTTTGATCATAATAATTTCAGAAATATCTGTAAAATAACAGTGCATCTTGGCAAAACCTTTAATTGTGATTTCTGTGAATTTATTGTTTTTGCACTTTATTTGTATTTGGAGATTTTGCTTTCATTTTATGGTTTTTGTTTGGCAGCCGTTGCTGCCAGTCATTAGATTACAGATATTGGCAGATATTTTGGCCCACCTGTGTTGCAACCTCAAAACAAAGTGAAAAATAATGTAAAAGTTAAATTGGGGGCAAGAAGCATCAAATACACTCTACTGGACATTCAGAACATCTGGCATGGTACAAGAAGTCTACATAAAGCCCCCCTGCTGGTGCATCCCTCTTGCATTGGCTCAGATGGACAGATGCAGTTTAGAGGAAGCATGCAAGGTAAAACCCCTGATAACTAGTATAACTTAAATAATCATCATATTGTAGTTCTAGTCATAAGTTGTTTATAAACATATATTTAAAAAGCGCTTAAGTTTAGGAGTTCGACACTTACTGAAAAGGACAGCTATGCCCAGGCAGAAGAGAATGGCAGCTAAAATAAGGCCACCTTTTCTCAGCACTGCATAATCTGAGAGGGAAACAAAACAGAGTATCGGTTAGCAAACTGAAGGTTGTGGAAAATAATTATAAACATACGCAAACATGGACATGACAATATTGACAACAACTGCTCCTTGCACTAAAAGACTACAAGTTAACTTAATGATAACCTTAAATAGGCTAGAATGAAACCAAGAAAATCCAGAAGCATTTCAGTTGTCAAGGGAAAATTGTATTCTTCATAGATGAGGATCCAATTCCGACGGTGATCGAAAAGCCTGTCAAAAGGTTCGGAAAATGGTACTATGCTACCCTTAAAAACTCAGCGCATGTTGAAGAATGGAGGATATAATTGAACAGAGGCCTAGAGAGCATTGAGAAGTTACGGTTGCCATGTAAAGCTAAAGCTGTGGTGCCTACGGTTTGGTCTTCTGCCCCGACTCATGTGGTCATTGACAGTGTATGATATACCCATCACTAAAGTTGAAAACCTAGTTAGCTTTAATGCTAGGAAATGGTTAGGGGTGGCAAGACGTCTTAGTAGCCTGGCACTCTATGTGAAAGGTGCTCTGGAGCTGCCACTTACCGGGCTTACAGAGGAATTAAAGTGCACCAAAGATAGATTAGAAATGATACTTCCGG
This sequence comes from Galaxias olidus, assembly GCA_026901105.3. Taxonomy (NCBI): domain Eukaryota; kingdom Metazoa; phylum Chordata; class Actinopteri; order Galaxiiformes; family Galaxiidae; genus Galaxias; species Galaxias olidus. Next base: position 75,198 of record JAPMUY010001220.1, read on the forward strand.
AATCTCGAGATAGTGTAGTAAGAAAAACAGCACCCACATTAGCAACAGGACGGAAATTGAATCCAAAAGAATCAATGCTGCAGGCAAAAGCATCCCTTAAACATATGGAAATAGTATGGCAAGTACAACATGGATGAGGAGGATTTGGACTTGGCACAAGTAAACAGATATGGTGAAAATCAACTCCTTCGGAACAACGCAAATTTGCGATAGAACAGATACGTAAGCAAGAGGAAGCCAGTAAGGAGCACTAAAACTGTCTCACAAGCCAAACAGGGGCGATGGAGAAACTGGGAAAGTGTTGAGCAGAGGAAAATTACCTGGAAAGACTTGTGGGGAATGGAATCCACAAGAATGAGCTTCATTGGTAGGGCAACCTACGACGTACTGCCAACACCGACAAATCTCAGCCAATGGGTAGGTGAGGATTCAACTTGCCCCCTCTGTGGCGGGACGGCTAATCCCAAACACATAATGGCTGGGTGCAGGACAAGCCTTACTCAAGGAAGATACACCTGGCGCCACAATCAAGTACTAAAATGCTTGGCGGAAGCAATGGAGCATAGGCGCTCAACAGTTAATGCCCTGCCAATTGGAGCAGAGGGCAACATGCACCACATTCACTTTGTCAGGGAGGGAGTTCCGGGAAAGAAGAGTTATAGAGCAAAACAAAGCTCAGGGCAGCTGAGGAGAACATGTGATTGGAAAATGCTTGCTGATGTCGGCCAACAACTGAGAGTCCCATCGGAGATTGCAACAACCAACTTAAGACCAGACTTATTACTCTGTTCCAACACACAGCAAATTGTTTATTTTATAGAGCTAACAGTCCCGTGGGAAGAAGCAATCGATGAGGCTTACGAAAGAAAGAAACTCCGCTACAGCGAATTAGCAGCTGAAGCAGAACAGCGAGGTTGGAGAACAAGGGTGTGCCCTGTGGAAGTTGGATGCTGTGGATTTGTGGCAATATCAACTACCAAACTCCTTAAGGAGTTGGGGAGATTTGCGCCAGACCATAAAAGCTATATCAGATATAGCAGAAAGAAGTAGCCAGTGGCTGTGGCTGAAAAGGAAGGATCTTATATTGGCACAAAAGTAAAGAACATCATGCCATCAAAAACCAAGAAAGGATTAATCTCAGGACAAAGGTATAAAAGGTAAGTCTTTCCTGCAGAGCGTCATTTATCAAGCCTGCAGGAACAGAGTAGGGAAAGATTATCTTCTTTTCAGGTGGTAAGTATCCCTGCAGAGTTGCATTGAAAGCCTGCAGGAATAGGGATAGGTATAGGGATATATTTCAGTTTAATAAATAACTTCTTTTTTTGTTTTTTTAAATATCTGGCCGTGCCGAGAGGGGTGGCTCTGAGACGTCGTTGCTCACCGTTCAGCCTTCTGGAGGTGTTGTGGGCTCAAATTAACAAAACATCTGGGATCGAGGGTGCCCACTTGAAAACCCCAATGACATATCTGTTCTCAACCCAAGTCCATTCTAAAATATTGTCTTTTGAAGTGCTCATCTTGGAATATGCCATAATGGGTATTATAACATCCTATCCTGTGCATATTGAAATGTATGTTTCCTGATCTCTCGTGCTAATGAAGCTATCACATGACCAGTGAACGAACGACTCAGGCCAGAAGACCCAGTTCAAGGGTGAACTACTCTTTTCTCTTTCCTATACTGAGCCTATACGGCTGTCACGTGAAAATTTAATGAACAACTCAGACCCAGTGAACTACTCATTTCTGTTTCCAGTCTTGTCTTTCGAGTCTTTTGTTCACTTTTCACGTGACTGCTGCTACTCTACTTGGCTTAGCGAGTGTGATTGTTATTTGGCAGTATGGTGTAATTTTACTTATTTATTTGTATTTAACATATTTTATTTAGTAGAGTGTAAGGGTGTGTATACAGCACGTTGTTTTTAAGTGCAAAAAGTTAACAAGGACAACATGATAATAAATAAATAGGCTACATCTTAAAGTTAGGCTACATCAATATTATATCAATATCAAGATTTTTTGGCTAAATATAATACATCACGTTTCAGTAGTAGTATATTGCAACTGCTTTTAGGGGACTTAATTATCATAGTGAGTCAATCATAACTATGGCGTAATCGTGACTACATAACCATGGCGAACTAAACATTTCTCTTTTCTATGCCGAGCCTATCCATCACGTGAAAATTGAACGAACGAATCAGACCCGTGGACACATTTGAGGGTTAAACTACTCTTTTCTCTTTCCTATACTGAGCCGATGGGGCTGTCGCGTGAAAATTTAACGAACGACTCAGACCCGAAGACCCAATCGAGGGGTGAACTATTCATTTCTGTTTCCTTCAGGCCAGCGTTTCTCAAACCCTGGTCCGTGGACCGGCGCCGGTTACATGGACGCCATTTCTGCGTGCGTTGCTTCAAAAGTTCCGCGCACTTCGAACATTCTACCTACCATTCGCTTCTAAAAGTCTTATTTACAAATAAACCATTTCCACCCTTTTACATCTACCACCCAGATATGTTACTGTTGTTGGTCTTTATATTGTGATTGCAGATGGCTGTATATTGCCATAATAACAATGAATATTTAAGTCAGCACTGTCAACAGCAAACAACTGCACAGCAGCGAGACAGTCACAGAAGTGAACTGCGCATGACAGTCATTGTGCCCAACTACCAATCACTGACCATTTATTTTTCGCCATTGTGTTTTGTTGAAATTTTCCCTTTTGTTTTAAGCTTAAATAAATTACTTTAACTAAATGTAAAACGTTTTTAGTTTTAAGTTGGGGCAGTGTTGCACCGTTAGCAGTTCATTTAGCCCCCCAAAAAAGGACGAAAAAAAGAAAAAAACATTTGTGTTGGGAGTGTTCATGAGAATCAGTTTATATTTTATTTGGTGTTGGTATTGTTGGCAGTAATTTTATGTTCAGCCAAATCACTTCTGTTGAAGCTTTCAATTAAATTGAACTGTTTTAATTGCGCGTGCACGACCAAAATGAAATAATCGCTCTCTGAGACTACAAATTAATCCCGAGTCATTTTAAAGATTTGTTTGAAATGAACGAATCGTTCATGAACGACAGATCACTACCAGGCATGGTGTTGGCTGCTTATTTTGCTCCTGATATGTCTTGTTGCACATGAAAAACACCACAAGGACATGTTAACGTTAAAAACGTGATTTCCTCTGGAGGGCGTCTTTAAGATTCATCTTTCAACTTTCTGAGCATTCCATGTTTCAAGTCAGCAGTTGGAGGTGTGTGTAGGGCACTTCTTTTTCAATACCTGGCCGTGCCGAGAGCGGATGTAGAAGGGGGTTGCTTTGAGATTTCATTGCTCACCGTTAAGCCTTCTGGATGTGTTGTGGGCTCAAATTAACGAAACATTGGGGATGGAGGGTGCCCACTTGAAAACCCCAATGACATTCTAAAATTAGATTTTTGAAGTGCTCATCTTGTAATATGCCATAATGGATACTATAACATCGTATCTTGTGTACTTTGAAATATGTACGTATTTATACAAAATATATCCACATATTTATAATTACTGTAAGATAAGCAATACATAGTTTTGCTGTATCATCTTTAGACACGTAATGTTAATTTATACACATTTATATAAGTAAAAATATTGTGAACCCAGACTTGTGGAATATTAATATCCCTTACTTTGGTTCATTAATTTCCTGAACACCAAATTTTATGTTTATAGCATGAACACTCAAATTACTTGACAACTCACCATAACTGAAGTCAGATCCCATGTCTTGTGAGTCTATGGGGACGTAGATATTTGCGGAACATGAATAACATTCAATTACCACACAACGGTAGAATAACAACTATGTTGGTAGCCAGCATAAAAAGCATGTCTTACCTCCAACCATTGTGTATGTCAGTCCTGAGAGCTTCCGTTGAACTGAATGTAGATCAAAGTGTTTGGTAGGACAAGAAGCAAGGTGAGTGGGAACTGAAATCTGTGAATAGAGGGCAGGGTCTTTCTCTCGTTCTATCTCTGCTCTGTGCCTTTTAACCCCACCCTACCCTCTAATCTCTCTTTCTCTCTTTTGTCCCACCAGAGAGTCAGTTAGTCAATAATTTGCTGTAGCCTAAAATGGTCTGCTTTTTCCTGTGACTTTCAACTGAAAGGTCATTAAAACCCAGTGACAAAATCCCTTGTAATTTGTGAACGTTTGTAATACAATCATAAATTCCAAATATGCATTAGTGCTTTAGCAATGACAGACAAATCGGAACGCCCACTATGTGCTGTTTGTGTTATCATGTCTGTTCCTAACTATGGGGAAATCTACGTGCAGTTACATCCATTCTTAATTACTGAGAAGCACGTGAAAACTAACCGAATGAGAAGGTTAGTTTTAGATGAATGAACAGTCAAACACTAATCCCACATGAGGTAAAGGTCACTGTGAGTCTTTTTATGACACTTGGTAACTTTTCTGTCATAGAAAATGATCATTCCAATCCAGAGTTGAGGGCTAATAACTGTCCTGTACAAAACCTTTGTAAGATTTTTACATAAACCTAACCATCTTTAAATAAATAAAATTACACTGTTGTGTATCACATAAGAAATGTAGTTCAAACTCCTTTATTTTAATCACTCACCAAGAAAAGAAAGCATCTCAAATATTCTTTGGAACACAACGTAGCTTCTCCTGGCTAGTGGTAATTTACTGACGGAAGCAATCATTTAGTCGGAACATGCATTGATACATTGTGGGCTTCAGCCCTCAAGGACAGTGTTGAAAACCTATCCAACATATCCTCTTTGAGATAAGCCACAGGTCACCAAGATAATATATGACAGAACAGATTGGTCAGCCTACAAAGTGTGTAAGTGTGTGTTTGTGGAATCCACCTCACCCCTCCCCATTACAAATGGTAATTTGCTATTACATGTGCTAATAAGTGTTGGGGAACCAGCTGACGTGTGTCATGTGTGGATGGACCAGAGCGATAAGGCTGCTTGTCTAGTTTGTCATTGTAGCCTATAAATAAGTTAACGGGTAACATATTCAAAGCTACCTTGGAACATACAAAGTATGTCAGATGGAAAACAAAAAGGTCCATGAGTAATTCATTATTTATTAATATCCTAATAAATTAATTCAGTAATTCCAATTTGGTGACAAAATAAAACATATTTCAACAGTGTAAGCATTCATTACCATGTATTATACTCAAGTGCACATCAATCAAACAAGTTAAGAAAATAATCAGTGCAATACAACATGACCTGGAAATTTAGGCACATCTTCATTGTCTATAATATGTAAATCAAACAGCTAACATTTCATAATAGGTAAAAGAAGAAATAAATAGCTTTATGATGGTAGGTGTGAGAGCCAGGCATACTGAAGAATTCAGTCTTACAGTAATTGTCGGGATGGAGTTGCTATGTGGCCTTGGGACTGGGCATGTGTGGAGTTTACCCAAAGCCTTTCACATATTTTCAGAAAGATATAGCAAGAGACTCTATTAGGTATATTCTAATATATTGAAAAAATCTGATGTTTAACAGGGCAATATATTTTCCATTGTGGTTAAACAGGTTGCAACCAACACGGCCAGATAACTCTTTTTACCACTTAGTAGCATTACAGAAGAGACTGGTATTGCAGGAAAAATGTTGTAGATTGGCTAACGATGGCCTCATAAACAACATAAACCAGAGAAACAAAGCCACGCATTGCCACTGCAGTCCTGACCAATACACGGTTAATGCTACGCAAGCTTCATGTCCCAACAATGAATAACAAAGAACACCCAAAGACAGTGTTTCTGAGTGTTTATCTTTTACTTGTGTGTGTGTGTGTGTGTGTGTGTGTGTGCTTGTGTGTGAGTGAGTGAGTGACTTTGTGTGTGTGAGTGTGTGTGGGGGAGGGGGGGGGGGTGAAAACAGATGGTGTGCGTAGGAAACTTTTATATTTGTTTTAACATACATTTTGATAAAAATATTATTGGAGTGAAATAAAAGTGAAATATATAAACTGAGGGTCTGGTTAAAGAGAGTGAGTCCATTGTAGATGCAAGTTTATAAAAAACATTCTACATCTATATTACAAGAAAAAAATATTGCTGTACTCAGCCACTAAGCCTCAAAATATAAAGAAAGTACTTTTCCATAACACCATGCCCTTTACCATGTTCCATTTCCCAATTAGTAGACTCTGTTTTAGTGTCAGATGTGCCTGGGAACAAGTGGTGGGTTTGAAGATCAACGCTGGCACGGCCCTTTTAGGGTCGGGCTTGCTGTGTGGAGCAGAAAGAAGACACATTTTTGGACCTTTTAATCCAAGCAAACACCTGAATGATGATTTACCAGGTGACTGTAAGATTCCATTTGTGCTTTCCCTTAATTTGCTTCAAACCTCCAAGTATTAGCTAAAGATAAGCTAAACTTTGTCTATTAGTCTTATACAGTTATTTGTCAAGGTAACGCAGCACTAATCAAACTAGTGTTATAAAAAAAAAAGAGAGAAAATTTGATTGTGATCTGCACGACGCATTCCCCAGAATGTCCTTATAAGACTGTATAGCATCACCTGGTCCAGTACTTGTATCAACACACTTTATGATGGTATATGTATTACTTGCACAGGTTGTAATTAATTAGTGGTCATAATTTAAAAGTTGAGATTTGCGATGCTACATAATAATATGTAGGGGGGGGAAATGAGGGGGAAAACTCTGACTGTTGTCTGTGCTTATGCACCGAACAGCAGTTCGGAGTATTCGGCCTTTTTGGCCCTGGATGGAACCTTGTATGGGGCTCCTGAGGGGGACTCCGTAGTCTTGCTGGGGGACTTCAACGCACATGTGGGCAATGATGGAGACACTTGGAGGGGCATGATTGGGAGGAACGGCATCCCTGATCTGAACCCAAGTGGTGGCTTGTTATTGGACTTCTGTGCTAGCCATGGATTGGCCATAACAAATACCATGTTCGAACATAAGGATGCTCACAAGTGTACATGGTACCAGAGCACCCTAAGCAGAAGGTCGATGATCGATTTTGTTATCGTGTAATCGGACCTGAGGCCATGTGTCTTGGACACTCGGGTGAAGAGGGGGGCAGAGCTGTCAACTGATCACTATCTGGTGGTCAGTTGGGTCAGGTGGCGGCGGAAGCCTCTGGACAGACCTGGTAAGCCCAAACGTGTAGTGCGGGTGAACTGGGAACGTCTGGAGGAGTCCCCGGTCCGGTAGGCCTTCAACTCACACCTCCGGCGGGGCTTCTCTGGCATCCCTGTGGAGGCTGGGGGCATTGAACCGGAGTGGGCGATGTTCAAAGCCTCCATTGCTAAAGCTGCGTCTGAGAGCTGTGGTCTCAAGGTCTTAGGTGCCTCAAGGGGCGGTAACCCTCGAACATCCTGGTGGACACCGGTGGTCAGGGGAGCCGTCCGATTGAAGAAGGAGGCCTTCCGGGATATGCTATCCCGGGAGACTCCGGAGGCAGTTGCAAGGTACCGACAGGCCCGAAGGACTGCAGCCTCGGCCGTGGCAGAAGCAAAGCAGCGGGTGTGGGAGGAGTTCGGAGAAACCATGGAGAAGGACTTTCGGCTGGCACCAAAGCGGTTCTGGAAGACCATCCGACACCTCAGGAGGGGAAAGCAGGGAACCATCCAAGCTGTATACAGTAAGGATGGGATACTGTTGACCTCAACTGACAAGGTGATTGGGAGGTGGAAGGAACACTTTGAGGAACTCCTGAACCCGACAAACCCACCCCCTACAGTAGAGGCAGAGCTGGAGGATGATGGGGGATCAGCATCAATCTCCCTGGCGGAGGTCACTGAGGTAGTCAAACAACTCCACAGTGGCAAAGCCCCAGGGGTTGATGAGATCCGCCCAGAAATGCTGAAGGCTCTGGGTGTTGAGGGACTGTCATGGATGACACGTCTTATCAACATTGCGTGGAAGTCGGGGACAGTACCTAAGGAGTGGCAGACCGGGGTGGTGGTTCCCCTGTTCAAAAAGGGGGACCGGAGAGTGCCAACTACAGAGGCATCACATTACTCAGCCTCCCCGGGAAAGTATACTCCAGGGTGCTGGAAAGGAGGGTTCGACCGATAGTCGAACCTCGGATTGAGGAGAAACAATGCGGTTTCCGGCCTGGTCGTGGAACAACGGACCAGCTTTTTACCCTCGCGAGGATCTTTGAGGGGGCCTGGGAGTATGCCAATCCGGTCTACACGTGTTTTGTGGATTTGGAGAAGGCGTGTGATCGGGTTCCCCGGGAGATACTGTGGGAGGTGCTGCGAGAGTATGGGGTGAGGGGGTCTCTACTCAGGGCCATCCAATCTCTGTACTCCCAAAGCAAGAGCTGTGTCCGGGTCCTCGGCAGTAAGTTGGACTCGTTTCAGGTGAGGGTTGGCCTCCCCTAAGGCTGCGCTTTGTCACCTATCCTTTTGTGATATTCATGGACAGGATCTCAAGGCGTAGCCGCGGGGGAGGGGGGCTGCAGGTTGGTGGGCTGAGGATTGCATCACTGCTTTTTGCGGATGATGTGGTTCTGATGGCATCATCGGTCTGCGACCTGCAGCACTCATTGGATTGGTTCGCAGCCGAGTGTGAAGCGGCTGGGACGAGGATCAGCACCTCCAAATCTGAGGCCATGGTTCTCAGCAGGAAACCGATGGACTGTCTACTCCAAGTAGGGAATGAGTCTTTACCCCAAGTAAAGGAGTTCAAGTATCTCGGGGTCTTGTTCTTGAGTGAGGGGAAAATGGAGCGAGAGATGGGCCGGAGAATCGGAGCAGCGGGTGCGGTGTTGCAGTCGCTTTATCGCACCGTTGTGACAAAGAGAGAGCTGAGCCAGAAGGCAAAGCTCTCAATCTACCGGTCTATCTTCGTTCCTACTCTCACCTATGGTCATGAAGGGTGGGTCATGACCGAAAGAACGAGATCGCGGATGCAAGCGGCGAAATGAGTTTCCTCCGGAGGGTGGCTGGCATCTCCCTTAGGGATAGGGTGAGAAGTTCAGCCATCCGTGAGGGACTCGGAGTAGAGCCGCTGCTTCTTTGCGTAGAAAGGAGCCAGTTGAGGTGGTTTGGGCATCTAGCAAGGATGCCACCTGGCTGCCTCCCTAGGGAGGTGTTCCAGGCACGTCCAGCTGGGCGGAGGCCGCGGGGCAGACCTAGGACCAGGTGGACGGATTATATCTCCACGCTAGCCTGGGAACGCCTTGAAATCCCCCAGTCAGAGCTGGTTAATGTGGCCCGGGAAAGGGAAGTTTGGGACGCCCTGCTGGAACTGCTACCTCCGCGACCTGACCCCGGATAAGCGGATGAAAATGATGATGATGATGATGGACATAATAATATTGTCTCTCCCGCTTCCATAAAAGTTTCTTTGCCTGTTAGTTTGGCATGTTAGCATAGTAATTCTGTTTCATAACAAACCACAGAAAAGAGGGAGCTATGGTGTCGTTAGCAAGCGAGGTGATAACGTTGCCATCTATCATATAGAATGTCTCAGGCTACTATGGTAATAAACTTTAATAGTTACTGCAACCGATCATTAGGATGTGCGCACTGGAGCATATGTTGCTTTATTCTTTTGAATTTAGTCAACACGTGCCCTCTACTGGCCAAACATTACGTAGTATTGTCTTTTGGGCCTCATTCACCAACCATTCTTAAGAACAGTTTTCTTACTTATGCAGGTTTTCATGAAGATTCTGACAACGTTTTATTATAAGGCAACTGTTGTGATTGTTAGTATTATTATTATTATTATTATTGGGTGGCCAGCTGGTACAGCCGGTCAACTATTGTTATCGTTAGTATTATTATTAGGTGGCCGGCCAGTACAGCCGGTCAACTATTTAGGTGTGCAGTGAGATAAAACTTTCATGTGCTGGCACTATTGTCGCACAAATTATGATGTCCATTACTCTGTTGTTTTCAAAAACTCAAAGTGCATAAGTCCAAAACCATAAATCCAAATCACATCAAAGTTTCAGGATATTATCTTCCAACTCTCAACATTAACTGTATTGAATATCTTGTTGATTGCTCAAAAACTGAGTCCACATCACATCAAAATGAATTACTTTAACACTACTGTACATTCACTTTGTCATGTCTCACTGGTTCATTAAAAAAATCTATGCAAAAAAAATTGAAAAAAATCCAAAGACCGATATCATGAAGCACTTAAAATTTCAGAACTCTATCTAGTAAACAACATTTTTTATAAGTATCTGAGTTTTGTCGTTTTTTGGTCGGATTTGACACTTTAACACTGAACTATTTGAAACAACTCCTCCAAGACCGTACAACAAAATTACACCAAAGTCGCTGTATATCATCCTCATATGGTCTACTTTCAAAACAAAACCAAGCGTGTTGATACATTTGAAACAAACTCACAGTGCATAAAAATGTATTCTTGTAAACAGTACTGTACTTTTCGATTTTTGACTGCTTCAATAATTTACCAATTTGAATTAACTTTTCTAAAATATTAGTCTTATTATTCCCATTCCGATTCAAAGTTTAAAAAAATGTACCTAAAACACTGTATTTGTTATGAATGTTAAAAGTTTACAATTATAATTTATTAGATAATTTTATAGACAGCAGGGGGCGAGCTTCTTTTGATGGTTGAACACCATGTTCAGATCACTTTTGGTGTGTGGTGGTGACTTTTTGGTTTCCATCAAAATGAACTAGTCCAAAACATTTAAATCTTCAGATTAAACACTTCTGATATTTCCACTATTACCATTCGTCTTCCTGTTTGTACTATTGTTAGGATTAGGTGCTGGACCCTATCCCTGCCGACAGGCGGGGTACACCCTGGACAAGTCGCGAGTCTGTCACAGGGAGAACACACACGGACAGACAAGAATTTAGCCAGAGTCACCAGTTAACCTGCATGTTTTTGGATTGAGGGAGGACACCGGTGCACACAGAGAAAACCCACGCAAACTCTACACAGGAAGACCCTTTCGTGTCAGATGGGGTCAGTCAGGTGGGGATTGAACCCAAAACCTTCTTGCTGCGAGGGATCGGTGCAACCCACTGAGCCACCGTGATGCTTGATCGTCAAGGTTATAAACGGAGATATCCGTTTGTACTTTGATGAGATGTGACACCGTGACTGTGAATAATGTCGGAGCATGTCTCTTACATGTCGTACATGATCTGTTAAAGTGAATGATGTTAGTGAAATAGGTTTATAAACGGTGTCCACTGTTGATCATACCGAAATCAATTGTAGTGTTCAATCTTGCGACAGGGCGTGAGTCTTCATGAGTAACCTCATTTAAACATTGTTAGGGTAAAATTTAGGATTGCTAATACCCAAAAAATTATTGAAGCGGTGCAAGCAGCTGACGTTTGTGTGAGATGAGATCAGTAGGTGTTATTGTGTAAATCTATAGCCTTTTATAATGATTAAGTGAGGAGGTGTCAAATCAACATTACAAAGCAGATATTTAAACGGTTTAGAGCAACAAATTTATCAGACGAAGAGACGTTCTTAGATTTATTCTTAGCTGGATTACCAAATTTATTTTGGAGCTGGGGGTCAACCCCGCGCATGGCAGACATCTTTGTACTTGAAGAAATTTGACTAATCAAGATAACGCTGTGTCGGGTTTAACTCCCAGCATGCCTGGCGAGTAACTCTTTATTGTCATGTAACAGTATAGGATATCTTAATGTTTTGTTGTTATCACGTTTATGTTTCCTTGTTCTCATGTTTATGTAAAGAGTTATGAAGTGTTGTAAACGCAGATATCGGTTTGTACTTAGTTAGATGTTACACCGTGACTGTGTATGGTGATTCTGTGAATAAAGTCAAAGCATGGCCATCGTTTAATTGTGAAGGCTTGCAGCCGTTTTAGTGGCGTGTTGGGATTGCGGGTTCTCCCGAACGAGTTTGCTTATTCGAGTTAGGAGTCTTGATGAAATGTCAAAAAATCTTCGGAGAGGCAGAAATCGAACAATGTAGATTTGTCAAAGACATCAATTGTAGTGTACGTTGATGGGTGGCCCATGTCCCCTGTTTCCATTAAGTTCTATGACCATTCCACCCAAATGTTCCTTTTCTAAAGTTTCATAATTATTAGGTTCAAAGTATTATGAGAGAACCCGAAGAAATTTGTACAGAAAACATGAAAATTGCTTTTTGTGTTCTGTTTAATTATTATTATTCCCCCAAATATCCTACTTCCCATGGTTAAAAATGCACCAAATTTGGCACACATGCCCAGGTCCTCTCAAAATTACAACCCATGCCATGCCGTCTCATTGTTCCTGTTGGTGGCATCAGGCCTGGCAATCATAAAAAATAGACCATTAGGGTTACAGCTCTGAAAATTGCCCCTTGCAGTGAGATAAACCTTTCATATGCTGGCACCCATTACAAATGATGAAGTCCATCACTCTGTTTTTTCCCAAAACTGGTGGTCTACTCAAGGCGTACAAGTCCAAAACCATAAACACTGTTCTTAGCTGGCTTACAAAATGTATTTAGAAGCTGAGGGTCACAACGCACAAGGCAGACATTTTTGTACTTGAAGAAACATGATGTAATGTAGCGTCGGGTGTTACTCTCAGCATGCCTGGCGAGCAACTCTTTTTATTGTTGACAGCGCTCTCAATGTTTCCTTGTTATCATGTTTATGCTTCCTTGTAATCATGTTTTTTAACACGTTTATCTAAATAGTTATGAAGTGATGTAAACGCAGATATCGGTTTGTACCTTTGTTAGACGCGACACCGTGGCTGTGTACGTTGTGTCTGTGAATAAGGTCAGAGCACGTCGCGTCCGTTTTGCGTGTGCGCTGTTAGAGTGTATGATGGTAGTGAAATAGGTGAACAGACGGTGTCCTCTGTTGGGCATACCGAAGTCATTTATACTGTTCAGTCTTGCGACAGGGCGGGAGTGATCTTGAGTAACTGCATTAAAATATTGTCACATTTAAATTTATGATTGCTAAAACCAAAAAATGTATAGAAACGGCGCAAGCAGCTTCAAAGCGACTTTTGTTGCGTGAGATGCGATCGGCAGGTGTTATTGTGTAGATCTATAGCCTTTTATAACGAATAAGTGAGGAGGTGTCAAATCAACATAACAAAGCAGATATTTGTACGGTTTGGAACAACAAATTTGTCATTTCAGACAAAGAGAGGTTTATACGTTCTTAGATTTGTTCTTAGCTGGATTACAAAATGTATTTTGGAGCTGAGGGTTACAACCGCGCAAGGCAGACATCTTTGTACTTGAAGAAACATGACGTAATGTAGCGTCGGGTGCAACTCCCAGCATGCCTGGTGTGTAACACTTTATATTGTTGATAGCACTCTAAATATTTCCTTGTTATCATTTTTATGCTTCCTTGTTATGTTTTTATCCTGTTTATGTAAAGGATTATGAAGTGCTGTGAACGCAGATATCGGTTTATACTTTTGTTAGATGTGACACCGTGACTGTGTATGGTGTGTCTGTGAATAAGTTCAGAGCATGTCCAATGACGTCTGAACGTGCACTGTGAAAGCAAATAATAATAATGAAATAAATGAAAAGACGTTATCATCTGATGCGCGTGTGGCCTCATTTAATCTGTCAGATTTAAATTTATGATTGCTGTTATCATAAAATTCATAGAAGCGGTGCAAGCAGCTCTAACACGACTTATGTTGTGTGTGATGCAATCAGTAGGTGTTATTGGGTAAATCTATTGCCTTTTATAACGAATAAGCGAGGATGTGTTAAATCAACATTACAAAGCAGATATTTGTACGGTTAGGAACAACAAATTTGTCATATCAGACAAAGAGAGGTTTATACGTTCTTAGACTTGTTCTTAGCTGAATTACAAAAGGTATTTTGGAGCTGAGGGTCATCACCGCGTATGGCAGACATCTTTGTACTTGAAGAAACACGACCAATCGACATAATGTAGCGCCAGGTGTAACTACCAGCATGTCTGGCGAGTAACTCTGTTGTTATGGACAGTAGGTTCTAAATGTTTCCTTGTAATCATGTTTATGTTTCCTTGTTATGTTTTTACCATGTTTATGTAAAGAGTTATGGAGAGCTGTAAACGCAGATATCGGGTTGTACTTTTGTTAGATGTGACACCGTGACATGGTGTCTGTGAATAAGGTCAGAGCATGTCTCCTCAGTTTTGCGTGTGACCTTTATCCTTCAATGTCCGCAGGTAAAGGGTCGAATAGACGTGAGTCTCTGTTGATCTTCCCGGAGTCGCTACTATACGAATACAACTTTCTCAAATGTTTCTATTGGATTGGCCAAAAAAAAGAGCACTGTCAAATTTGTTTGGTGTGCTGGTGGTGCATGTTGTTCGGTAACAGATAATGCTTTAAATTTTGCACATCATCTTAGGGATACTGAAGGTCGAGTAGGTTGGTGGGTGTGCAACCTCCAACATTTGAGTTTTATGACCATTCCAACTAAATTTCTGTCTCTTTTTTCTTCTTTTTCTTTCATCTTATTTTTTAATTTCTTCCTTTTTTCTTAAGAAATTTTTTTCTGTCATTCTTTTTATATGCCGGCCACCGTATCACTGCTTGCAGTTATATTTTGGGATTTGTTCTTGTGTAAAAACAAAATCTACGCACACTCAAGAACAAATTTACGCAGATTTTAGGGCGGAATGTTCGTTTTTAATAATTTGTACTTATGTTTCCTTGAATTCTACAGTTGTAAAATATTATTAGATTTAAACTACAATATGTTTTTATCATTTACATCATCGCTGCTGCAGCGAGTTCTCAATGGGACAAAAACATTTAAGCCCAACCCAGACCAGCCCGCCAACTTGTGGCCCAAATCTATAGCACGGACCGAATTTGTTATCGAAATTTTCGACTCTAGCCCGACCCGAGTCTCGTTCTGCAACTAAACACGCGTGAATAAAGGAAAGCTAACACAAGCAGGATAGCGGACAGCAATAGGAAAACATACATAACTTATAATGGCTGTGTATTAATACATTTCTGTTGGCTAACAATACTAATACTTAAAAATAAAGATAAAAGATAAAAGATTAACTTAAAGATAAAAATAGGCTAGTAAAGAAGGTGCTTTGTTATGGTGAAAGCTGTGTTTGATTGTATCAGACTTGTCTCGTACATTATACGTGCAGGCAGCGCAGCAAACTGTGCACAGATTTTTTTGGCGCAACACGGTCTAGTTGTGTGCCCTTATCTGGATGCAGCATTCCATCAACGAGTAATATCACCCCATTCATCTTTTTTTGTGTCATTTAATATCCACCACTGATGCTACTAAATATGACAGCTCATTTGCACACGGCCCTGCAGTCTCATGCCCTTTTATGGGGATTGGCGGGGCGTTTCTCTGTGTTAATTAGCAACAATTGTCACAAGCTTTCAATTTACGAAGAAATGGGATCCATCAACATAAGAACATAGGTGCGAACAATTCTGCAGTTTAAGAACACGAATTCGACGTAGACTTCTCGTAGAAAATGTCTTAAGATCAAATTTAAGAAAAAAAACGTAGGAAAGATATTGGTGAATGAGGTCCATTGTTTTTACGCCGACTTCAAATTACTATAGATATATAACATCAAAATCTCACCAAACTGATGACGCTGTGATTTCGCCATTACTATTAGTGGTCAAAACACTTTGGTCTAAAATGTAGATAATTCTGTTTGATGACAATGTCTGTCTGACTCATACACTGTGGAGTGGACACCTTACCCGTGAACAGGCACGATGTGGGCTACATAGATTTCTAAAAGAGGGGGTTTGTTGAGGTTTAAACATGTTATGCTACCATTTATTTAGTGCTGAAAGAGGACTATGCATAGCATACCGGAAGCTTTCAGTGTGCCAGGTGAGCAAAAGTGTGCAAAAGGAATCTGCATAGGTGATTTTAAAGGTACTTTTGTTCTGACACCCTTTAGGATAATGCTGTGTTGACTGATAAAATTTTTAAGAATGTTTGTGAATGACTGACAGACAAAACCTGTTCAGCTGACACCTTACTGCAGTTTTTCAGCCACTCTAGACGCTTTTAATTATTTCTTCTTTCAGGAGGTACACCTCTAAAACCACTACTGAGGAAGCTTTCTTTAATCTAGGGCCCTTGAATCATTCTCCCCTTGGCTCCCTGTAAAACCGGCAGAATGCCTTTGGGTTGTTTACCTGCATCTTGCTACGGATCCAGGATAGCAGATTGGTCACCCGGCTGTAGACCCCCGGCTTGTCCCTTTGGCCACAGCCCACCCCCCAGCTGGTCACGCCAGCCAGATACCACGACTGGTCTGGGTCCTGACACACCAGAGGACCTCCGCTGTCCCCCTGGACAGGGAGCGACAGAGAGACAGAGAGAGAGAGGCCGGTTGGGATTAGGGCTGGGTATCAGCACTGATCTCCCAATTTGGTTCGATTTCGATTCACAAGGTCTCAATTTGATTAGAGTTTCATTTAAATTCAATTCAAACAGATTCAATACGATATCGATTCAATATCAATAAATTGGAAGAGATAATAGCAATTCCATGATTCTTTATGAAATATTCTAAGAAACTGATGATTTTAACTGCACAGGGAACCATTTAACGTATAACGTGGTGAATTACTGAAAGTATGAAAAACGTATAGTATTATTAATAGCTATACTATAATATTTTTATGTAATAGCAGAATTCATACATGACATAGCCGAGATTAATAATATACAAAAGGAATAGTTGACCGAATGTTTTTTTAACTATCACACATCATATTATTGTATCCCCTCCACTATCCTCACAAATCCGACTATATGCTTTACATTGGAATGAATGAATACCTCTACCGTATCGCAAACTATTTGACGAACTAGAGAACGATTTCAGCACCTAAGGCAGTCTTTAACATTTAATGAAATCTGCACGCCTTCACTGAGTAATTTTAAGCATTGATTTAAAAATCGATCTCAGGTTTTTAAGAATAGATTCAGAATCAACCAAATGAGAATCGGGATAAATTGGAAAATCGATTATTTTACCCAGCCCTAGTTGGGATAGTAGGTCTAGAAGGGATCTCTAGCTTTGCAGGTGTTGTGGTTTGGGTCCTGGACTAACCTGACAGGAGTCCTTGCCCCCAGCCAGGTCGCCAGCACATATCATGTTCTGAGTGATACGGCCTTTATACACCGAATTACTGTTGCACACATTTGAGTCCAGGATATCCACCTGCACCTCCATGAGACTTTTAGAACCCTGGGCTGGACAAACAAAAAGTGGGTACAATTATTTGCTTCATCAATTGAAACACATAGATTTTTAATTTCCTCAGTTGCGGAGTAGTGGACTAAAATGCTTGACTATGAATACAATGTGCCTTGGGAATGCATGCCATGACATTTACTCTTCTCACAATCCAATAAAGCAAACCATCATCATTATCATCTTCATCCGCTTTGTCCGGGGTCGGGTCGCGGAGGTAGCAGTTCCAGCAGGGCATCCCAAACTTCCATATCCCGGGCCACGTATACCAGCTCTGACTGGGGGATTCCAAGGCGTTCCCAGGCCAGTGTGGAGATACAATCCCTCCACTTGGTCCTAGGTCTGCCCCGCGGCCTCCGCCCAGCTGGACGTGCCTGGAAACCTCCCTAGGGAGGCGGCCAGGTGGCATCCTTACTAGATGCCCAAACCACCTCAACTGGCTCCTTTCTACGCAAAGAAGCAGCGGCTCTACTCCGAGTCCCTCACGAATGGCTGAACTTCTCACCCTATCCCTAAGGGAGATGCCAGCCACCCTCCGGAGGAAACTCATTTCCGCCGCTTGTATCCGCGATCTCGTTCTTTCGGTCATGACCCACCCTTCATGACCATAGGTGAGAGTAGGAACGAAGATAGACCGGTAGATAAAGCAAACCTCTACAGTATATTCCTTCTTTTTTCTTCTCTCCACCCTGCTACTTTCTCTCAATGCTATTAAAAGTAAACCTTAATCCCCTTCTCTTTTACCTGCCCCCTGTTGGGTGGTCCCAAACCCAGTGGTCCAACACTTTGTCCCAGGAGTGACGACTTTGTCGAAGCCAGGCAGACATGCTGGTTGGATGGTTTCTGTGAAGAAATACATTAAAAGATTATGAAATCATGCGATGTCAACGTTTCCAAACCCCATGACAGAATGTAGGCTTGCCCAGTTGCTAAAATTATACAGAAACTTTGAGACTCACTAGAGAAGCTCACAGGCTGTGAGAGTCTGATCAGGGCAATGTCAAAGTCGTTGGAATCCGCATTGTAGCTCTCATGAGGCATGATCTTCTGCACAAGGTTGGGAAGACCTAGGTTGAACTGGGAGACTGTGCCAATGTACACCTTCCAGTTACTATTTATCAAGTAGGCCTGCCTGAAGAGGGGAGAACAACATTTAGCCCTCAAGATGCCCTTTCACACCATAGCACTGTTCTTTGCCCGGACTGGTCCAGCTTACTTACGCTCGCCATGCACCATTTATTACTGAGCAACAAGGCCAGCCCAGCCACTTCCTGTTTGAATCCACTAATATTAGCATAGCCCAACCTTAATGGAACAGTCACTGTCAGGATTTTTATTTATTAACGAGTTTCCAAAAATTGGAACTCAAGTCGAGTCAATTGAATCAAATACTCGAGTAGATTCGAGTCTTTCACATGCCAGCTCAAAAGCAAACTCCACCACTGCAGGCATTCTATGAGTGCTTTCCATTTTCCACCAGACTGTAAGAAATCTTTTTAATGGTCACTCTCCACCTGAGGCGCCTAAGCACTGCACTTCCACACGTGTTTCTACCTCCTTAGCCACACAAAAGCAGTGGTTTGTTCATGAACACTGTCAAGAAGCATGTGGCTACCTGCAACGTATATAGTATTTCATTAATTTAGTGCATTACATTTGTATTATTAACATGATGTCCCTGTTGAGTCGAGTCAAAATACTCCGTGGACCCCGTCATGTCCCCGACTTTCAACAAACTGTTCAGGTCAGGTTCAGGTAACAGTGTGTTCACTAACCTTTACATCCACCTGGGCTATTAAGTTACGGGAGCAAAATAGCAAAATAACTCCTAACTGCACTACTGGATGTAGAAGTTGGCTAAACGATCCAGAACATCTCCAGGAAACACTGAGATAAGGTAAAACATCTAAAATAATCCTTTCAATGGTCAGCCCGATATACAAATTATTATTTCTAGAATAGAGGTTGCAGAGTTAGGGGGGCTCTGAGTGGAAAAAAATATAACACACAAGAAATGTGGTGCTACTTTTCCAGTGTTAAATGTTGGAGTACTGACTGAGGGAAGCAGTGGGCCGCTGTCACCACGAAGTCAGGAGCCACCAGAGTGCCGCCACAGGTGTGGGAGCCTTTGAAGTGGAGGCTGACCTGCCAAGGCCACTGGCCCAGCTGGGCTGCAGTGCCCCCTATGATCTTGGAGGACTGCGGCTGCCCACAGTCTGTCGTAGAGGGAAAATAGAGTGGGAAACCATAGAATCAGATAACACTGAATATGTAGAACCTGCAATATCTACACAGTATAAACAGACTTGTCGAGTGGAGTTTAAAGTTATATCTTGAACTGATTTGCCAAAGAAGATTTGCCATTAACAGTGCCCTGTTAATTGCAAGACTTGATTTTAATAGATCTGCTGAGTGGGATGTTACAGGCCAGAATAACGAACGAAGTGAAGTAGCTGACCTGACGAGCTGGTAAAATATTATGTTTCCCTGTGGACAGTTACATGAATTGGACACCAGATGGCACTTTGCATACACTGGAAGTGCATTGGACTTCTAATTTATAGGTGGGAGTGACCAGGTTGTTACTCACTGATACACTTGAGTGCGACTCTATGCTGGTCAGGACAGGAAGAACTGTGGAAACAGAAGATACCTGTCATCCTCACCTTTAATTGGAGGTCAAGGCTCTCTAAAGTCCATCTGTGCTACTTTAACATGAGAAATGGTTGACCTGGCACACAAATTTAAGACATGAATGTGAGCATATTCTCCAATTCATACATTTTGTGGATGGAAGTATTTATAGCTATTTAATTAAACATTACATTCTCATACAATTTTTGTCAGTCAACATGTTTTACAATTTCATTTGTTATAAGCAATGTAACGGGGATAGTTCTTTATTATGAATACTGATAGGCTTGAAAAGTGGCAAACCGCAGAATAGATATTCCTAAATCCAATTATTATAAACAATCAAAACACACCCCATATTCATGTACTGGAAAATAACCATGTTGTGCAGTGTTCCTACTAAAACATACCTTGCTGACAATTTTCCCTGAATGGTGTCTGAATTTTGTCCTGTCACGGTGAGAAAGGAGGGGGACCCGTCCAGCACTCCAGTTTGATAACTCCTGGGGGGTAAATGTTGATAGACCGGTAAACAGGCAGCCACTAGAGAGATGAAAATACTCTGCATACATAAAGTATTCCTGTATTTAGTGTGAAGTGGTGGGAACTAAGGTCGAACCCTCTGAAACCAAGCTGGGCACAGGTCATGGCAGACAGTGTTTCGGTCCAGCCACCAGAGCAGACCCTACGGAATCCTCCTGACTGGTCAGTCTTTACCTGCAGAGCCCCATTAGACTCAAACCTGACTGGAACACATTAAAATGCAAAGGATCATTTAGAGTTTTTGGAACGCATTCCCAACATAACCCGAGTCCTTAATAGTATCATCATCAATCTTTTGAAGTGATGAGTGAGAACAGTTCTGCCATATCAAAAGTGTCGAACATAGACGTGTCATAAATGGGGATGTGACGTTGCAGATTTTTTATATCATAGTGGGTATTATAAATGATAGTATATTGAGAGACTGACCGCAGTTAGTTTCGTCACTGCCCAGCTTGCAATCCTTGTGGCTGTCACAGTACACAATGGAAGAGGGGCAGGAGTCCTTCTCCACCTCGCTGGCTTGGTCTGTGGAGCTGCTGCTCAGGTAGCCTGACGCCAGCGTCGGCCCATAGCGTACTAGGAACACAGAGGTGGAGCTCAGATATGCAGTATGTCATGCAAGCATGTGTTTAGAATCATATCGACAATTCTTTTTAGTTTTCTATCTTTTAGCTTTCTGTTGAAGTCTTCCAGGGGGAACATAGATTCCCAGATATCCAGATTTGGATATAAACATAAAGTACAACAAAGAGAATACCAAAGCCAGAAATCAAACTCCAATTAATTATTAGGGTTCATAACATGATGAGAGTTTGCTGCCTTTGCTAGTGTTCTCTGAACTGTTGTTAACTGACAGAAGGGATGAGTATGTTTTAAACATAGTAAACACCGAGAGCTCTTTGTCATGGTAGACTTACCTCCCAGCCAGATAGCAATGGCCAGGAGAATCAGCAGTAGAGTGGTGCCTCCTGATCCTCCATAGCGACAGCCACTGCTCCCACAGCATGGACTCTTCCTGACAGGAGCAGCTTAAGATAGTGGGAGAGAATGGTGGAAAAGGGGGGTTGAGGGGAATATACACAGACCTTAACTAGATATTTTTTATGGGTAATACTGCATGTGGTCTCTTTCGTTAGAGTATCTATGTTGACCTTACATATAAGTATGAGAGTGGAAAAATAGATATTAAAACTCACAAGCATTGTTTTGACTAACATGGACCACATTGGTGTGTGGCAGTGGCTGGCTGATGTAGTAGGGCTCAGGAATCGGGGGGATTTCAGCTGTATAATCTCTGAGCCCTACCACTTCCAAATTCTTAGGGGGGGGCTGGGGGTGGATCACTGTTGAGTAGGCGGGTGGTGGGTACTCACTTTGCTAGGGGACAGAAAGGGAGGAGGAGCGCTATCAAACAGTATTACAAATATATAGAGCTTCTTGGCACGACTAAACAAGAAGAACATCGAATCTTTCTACCTTAGAGTTCGGTGATTTTGTTTCCCTAAAAAACAATAAGTAAAATAATATGTTCTCCAGCCAGTGATGAGAATCTGAGCTGGAAACAATTTCTGGAAATAGTGGTGATTGTAAAACTTCACAAGCTCAGATGAGGGGTTGAAAATATTGTGAAGTACAACTTTATCCAATATGTTAAGACTTGTTTAATACACAAAGAAGCAAAAGGACGTATGGGCCTTTAATTATGCCTCAGTGTATTTGCATTCCTGATAGCTAAAGTTAATAAGTAGAGCAAAACATAACATGGAATGTTAGTAGTTCTTCAGTTCGTCTTGGCGTGGCATGCTAACGACTGACAATGATGACAAGGAACTTTCGTGTTTGTTTGTTCCAAGAACACCAAACTGTAGATTAAGGTTTGATAAAGCAGGACTTACTGTTTTTGTTTTTTAAGTTTAAGAGAAAGTGAAGCTCTGAAGTTATTGTTCAGCAAACCTCAAGAATCTCAAACCTGTTTGAATATTTTGAAAGGCACAAATAACTTATTTGTTTACTCCTAGTCTACATTATACCCCAAATTACTCATACTGTAATACAGTAAACATGTGTGACTGTTTTCACAGGTTAACCACACAGTTTAAAGCAACATATGGCACACATTGAAATTAAAAGGTAATACTGAAAGACATAACAAGAAGTTTAAATAGACAAAAACTCCCTGGCATACATGATGGCCACCTACTTGATTATATTCCATCTGTGTGTGGGGGTCCACGTTTGCTGTGACCCTGGGATCTGAGGTGGAAACTCTTTGAGGCTCGCTGGGTCGGTTTCCCAAAATGCTGATCCCTAGTCTCAATACCTCTATTACAAAGATCAACAACTGTTCCCTTCCTTTGTGATTCCTGATTGTGTCAAAAACTACACTGACAGTCAGCTGATAGAGATCCCTGCTTCCTCGATCTCCTCCTCTTGTTCTCAACGTCTTCCTGACAAACTGGTTTCTGACCAAAAGAAGAAGATGTGACACAGCAGTACTGTAAGCACACAAAATGTGTATACAAGTTAAAATAGTTGTATCACAAATTGCAGCTAAGGTGACACAATCACTGGACAGAAACCAGGTTACCACTATGTAGCCACTCAAACTAAAGTACACACAACAGACAGTTCAACTAGTTGTAGATTCAGGTGACAATTGAGCATTCTGTCGCTAATGATTTTGTGATTACTGGCATACAGAGTAAATTAATTAAATCAGAGGATTGACAGCACAGAAATAATTCCCCTGGTGAGCGTGTTCCTTGTTCCTGACGATCAGTGGACAAATAAAATAAATGAAACACCCAAAATCCAACTAGCCCTTTGTGACAAAATGGGAGTGGCATTCCTGATATACCGGTTATCAGCTAACTTCAACATTTGCTGAAAGAGAGCAGAAGAGAGAGAGAGCAAGGGAGAGAGAGAGAAAGACACTAAAAGCTGGCCCCCTTGCGGCAATCTTTACTAAAGGTATTCCACTTTTTCTTAAGAAAACAGACACATGCAAAAGGCTTGTCATTTGCATTATGCTCTCTATTTGCTTAACTTGTATGACAGAATGTGGACCAATGTGCCACCACTTTCACATTTGCATGACACCGTGCTTGCATTTGTTCCATATTTGGTTACCTGAATATTGCATTGATTTGTGGAAAACCACCTTATTTTTCTCATTGCCCCATAAAGCACCAACCTTCCTATTCCAGGACTCTTTATCATTTTCATCCTCCAAAACAAAATCATAATCATTATTGATCAGCAGTACTGCAATAGAATTCATCATCTGATTCTCAATCAGGTTGACAACACCCCAACTATATCGAACATTTCTAACCTAGAATTGTCGAGATAACGGACAAACCCATAAGCAGGTATTTTTGCACAAAGTAATTTACTTTTCCCCAAAAAAGGAACAAAAGCATGCTCGAACACGTGTGACGTATAACAGTGGAAACCACAAGAGACAGGACTTAAATTCAAAACTATAGGAAACCAACAACCAATGAACACAAGGAATCCTATACGAGACAAACTCTGAACAGGTGCAAACAATCAACTAATAAGGTTCTAGAGTTCAGACTGTTAGCGTGAAATTCCAACTCAACAGATATTGTTGTATGGTAAAATGTAAATCTTTTTTTTTCGTACATGCAAACCTTGTAAATGAAGATGTATTATTAATATTATTATTTGCGTATAACAGTGTTATTCTCAAACAAGCTTTTAAGCAAAATTACTAGTGCTTGTAGATGTGGCTTGAGTTTACTCCAAAGTGATACACTACAAAGTGATCCCCTTGTTTGCCTGCTTTAAGTGGTCAGAGGGATAAATGTTTACATAAGTGGCCTCAATATGGAATTAGATCACTATCAATAATCACAAATAAATGCAGAACAATTCACAAATTTATATCCTGATTAATATATAATCAATAATAATCAATAATTTGCGTGGTTCACAAATAAATGTATAACGATTCACAAATATTTTTTTGTGATTTATATATAGGTGAAGCTGTTCACAAATAAATGCATATCAATTCACAAATGTATTTGCACATTTATATATTAATTACATAGTTCACACCAAAAATATTTAAACAAATTTTTAAACAAAGGTTTAAACAAATGTAACAAAAAAATCTCAAAGCTGTTATATTTATTAGAAACCTGTCGAATCTGCATTTGTGAAGTGCCTAACATTTGTGGATCACATCGCATTTGTGTGTGGATTTATGAGAGCTTCTTGCCACAGTTCGACTCACGAATACATTTTTCCCCTTTCAGCCAATCATGTACGTTTATACATACTTCCTGTTTCTACCAGGAGGTTATCGGTTTCCGTGGAGGAAAATGCCTATTTTTGATTTACGACTGCGACCTTCGGTTTGAAATCTGAGGCTATGTTTCAAGGTAAGAGAAGTTATATTTATGATAAAGCATTTTATATCACGTCACTGACGAAACAATTTTGTCACAAAGTCTTTATTTGTAGTGGTAGATATTTCTGATATGTTGCGCTAGCTAAATAGCTAACGTTAATGGCGATCAGCTGCTTTCTCTAGATAAAGAAAGAGCTGAGCTCCTTTGAATTTTGTGGCAGTTTCTGTAAAACAAGAACAAAATGGGCTCTGTAATGGCATCACAAATTAGTCTTGACTATAGTTTCCAGGTTTGAGAGTTATTGTTCAGATCTGTAAAACAACCTGGCACTTTAGATACTCATCTATAATATATCTAAAATGTAATAGTGTTGATAGGTTAGGCTGACATTTCACAGATTTAGTCATTGATGATTAAATTCCACTTGTATGGTGTAATACACTATACCCCTCACAGAAAACTAACTATTATTAACTAACTAACTATTAGCAGTGCATTTTTAACCTCCTATGTTAAGTAATTTGTGTTGAAGATGCAGATCCAGTGGGGGCATGATCTATTGGGTCTATAACAACATCACTAATTCAACCTTTGGGCAGTGCTAGAATTCAACACAAGCCAGAATTAGTATTCTAATTTCTAGTGGGCCTTCAAAGTTGTAGGATGTCCTTTCCTCGTTCTGTTAAACAAGAGCTGCTTTGTGCAATGGATCATCATAGCCTGTAAACCAAAAATAATAATAGAATGTTTTGAAATTGAACAAGTATGAATTATAAAAAATGTTAAACACTGTTAAAAGGTAGACTAGTGGTACTGTAGATAAATAACTAACACTTGGACCACCATGTATTACGCTGCTGATGTTCATAGCAGGCGATCAGAGTCCATGTCCTCTACTGCAGAACTTTCATGGCCAGGAGAACGAATATTCCCTTTACGGCCCATGTCCTTCTCTGCTATGACCCTGAGCTTGTCAGTTCTCCGCAGCCTTTTCCTCCTCAGAGCCGGGTCAGGGGACTTTGGTATCTGGCTCCATGAATCCCTACATTAGAGAAATATGCCACCAGTGTGCTATTTCATAAATCTTTACAATCAAGCCTGTACACAAACTAAAATGGCCTAATGCAGGCAGTACTTTCACTTTCCTAAAGAAAAGCAGCAAGCCAAATATATTCTAACATATTCTGTACACTTTTTTTTTTAAATAGGTTAGGTTCTAACATTATATGTGACATCACGAATTGTAAAAATATCAAAAATATTTATTGTATTGAAATGCAGTTCAAATAAAATATTTTTTTTTTCTAGCTAACCCATTTTGGTCTACTTTTACAGAAACTGCCTCAAAATTAAAAGGAGCTCAGCTCTTTCTTGACTTTAGCTAGAGAGAGCAGCTGATCGCCATTAACGTTATATTTAGCAAGCGCAACTTATCAGAAATATCTACCACTACAAATAAAGACTTTGTGACAAAATAGTTTTGTCAGTGACGTGATATAAAATGTTTTATCATAAATATAACTTCTCTTACCTTGAAAAATAGCCTCAGATTTCAAACCGAAGGTTGCAGTCGTAAATCAGATATAGAAAGCCTAAGTCCGCCCCTTCCGGTATATCGCCATGGGACCTTATTTTGGAAAACAAATGTATGGCAGTCAAAGACGAGAGACAACTTATTGTTTTATCTCCAATGAATTGTGCCATGAAGTACACATATGATCTTTGCCAATTTAAAAGACACACTGTAAAAAATGTCAGTGGAATTGACAGTGAAATACTGTGAAAGCACGACAGTAAAACGCTGTAAATAGACACACAATGAAGCAGTGTTTAATTTACGGTAATATGTTGTATAACACTGAACCAAACACAACTGTTTAATTTGAAGTGAAAATATTTCAAAAGTATCACAATCCGTTGTATAATTTACAGATTATTGTATTTTAAACACAGAAACACTGAAATACAAAAAGCAATACAATATTGTTAAAATTACAAAATGCCAGTGTTAAAATAATGTTTTATGTCAGTTAGATTTAAAACAGAAAGAAACCATATTACATTTTACAAATTTATATGCGATTTCTTTCAGATGAGAATGTGTATAAATACTATGAGTTGAAGTATGTTAATATGAAGGATTTTTAAGAAAGCTGGTGTTGGGTCTTGCCTTACATATGAAGTATTTTTATAGCGTCGCTGATAAAATAACTCATTATAAGTGTGGCTAATAGCCAATGGATTTGTAAACATTTGAGTGTAATATTCAAATGTTCCTTAAAACCTACACTCTCTTTTCTATTTATGTTCCCTGTGGAAGTGTTCAATCTGTGATGAGAAAACCTGACAATTTTAGAGTTTATATTTGAGATTGATATTAGATAGGACTTATAGAAAATAATTTCATGTATTTATATTGTAATCAATACCCGTTACAGAAATTTAAATTGCAGTATTTAGTTGCTTTCACTGTAGAACCTTAGTCATAGATACTGCAGCATCCCGGGGGCGGGGCCTTCCCAGCATACACCAGTGCGTTTGCCATAGAATTTGCTATATTACTGTTGTTCATTACATATATTTTTTCCCATTCTTTGGGTTGTTTTGATCATTATTATCGCTGCTTAGTTTAGTTAATAATGCAGGTTGGCAGACATTAGGGTCACCTTGAGTGAGAATGTCTATTCCCGTATACTTATCTCCTTGTGGTTCCTGAAAGAGTTTATGTGATATTGGATTTACATATGTTGTGGCCTTGATTATGATCAGAACATTGGTCTACAATCAAGTTGACTGTCTCAATGATTATGAAAGATGTCACTGGACTATTCCATATACATTGGAAGATTGCATTGTCAAATTAAGCATTCAGCGTGTTGATATAAGGCTGTTGGATTTACCAGTCTGAATGTAGTTCCAACGGTTTTAAACAGTAACATGTGCAGGATGTTTTGTAAAACTGTTCACAGTTTTAATGTATTTTTTACAGATTTACTCTGGCGTCCACAGCTGCCAGTTTTTGTCCGTATTCTATAAAGAAAATCTTTACCGTAATACAAAATATGTCTGTACTGTTTCTTTTACGGTTCTCCTCTGGCGTCCACAGCTGCCAGTTTTTCATTGTACATTTTACCTTTATTTTTTTTAGTGTAGTTTTGCACGTTAAGAAAGTCGCAGTTTGTCGTAAAACCTTTGAAGTATAAGACTGTCAAAATACGTAATTAGAATGACTACAAACCCAGCTGTTGCATTAGGGCTAACGTTAGCTAGCTGACTCGTTTAACACTCACCGAAACCTTGTAGAACAGGTCCCGTATGCTAGCTCTTACTGAACCCACTAACTCTCCTTTCGCATAGCTGCCGCTCATATCATGAGCAACACATCTTCACATCTTTTAATACTTTTCCCCTTGTTCTAGGAGAAAGAGCTCAAATGTGCCAAAGTGACTGGTGACGTACACTGTGCGAGACGAGAGATGTAGTTCATAAAGAAGGCTTACACAAAACTCAACATTACTTTCATGTTTTACGACAAACTGCAACTTTTTTGACGTGCAAAAGAATCTTTTAAATTGACTAACATCATATGTGTTATTCATGGCACAATTCAAACGGGATCAAAAGATGAGTTATCTCTCACCACTGACTAACATACATATTTTTTTCAAAATAAGGTCCCATGGTGGTCAACCGGAAGGGGAGGACTTAGGCTCTCTATAGACATTTTCCTCCACGGAAACCTTTAACCTCCCGGTAGAAACATGAAGTAAGTATAAACGTACGTGATTGGCTGAAAGGGAAAGTCATATCTGATTGGTTACAAAACCTCCCCATTTGAATTTTTTTTATTTGTGAGTCGAACTGTGGCAAGAAGCTCATAAATCCACACACGAATGTGATGTGATCCACAAACGTTAGGCACTTCACAAATGCAGATTCGGCAGGTTTCTAATAAATGTAACAGCTTTGAGATTTTTTTGTTTTTTGTTTTTTGTTTTTACATTTGTTTAAACCTAAACATATTTGTGTGAACCATGTCATTTATATATAAATGTCTAAATACATTTTTGAGTTGATATGCACTTATTTGTGAACAGCTTCACCAATATATAAATCACAAAAAAATATTTGTGAATCGTTATAAATTTATTTGTGAACCACGCCATTTATATATTAATCAGGAAATACATTTGTGAATTGTTTGCATTTATTTGTGATTATTGATAGCGATCTAATTCCATACCTGGATGGCAGAATTAAACTGGCCCGGATACAGGCCAAATGTGCGCCAACATTCGGTCCGAATTGTGGCCATGCCTCTATGAATCTTTCAGTAATAGTAAATCACAGATACAAATACGGCAATATTTAAAGGAGGTACTCAATAATGCGGAAGACGTTCCCAGTGTCTCGGGTCACGGTTGCAAAAATATTCTCTCCCAGTGCCACTTGCAATATAATGTAAATTAGATATGATGTAGTAATTGCCTATTGAACTACAAAACAAAATGGGGGAGGGGGGGGTTACCTCGCTTCGTAGTAGGCCTCTGGTGTGTGACACTACTAAACCACTTTCAAAGGGAGTTCGTTAATTTGGAATGATTAACAGGATAACGATTAAATAATGGGAGTGAGTCTTTGGAGAGTAACCAAATAAGCCTAATTTGATTGAAAACAAATATAATTAGACATGGCACAGAAGCATTGCGTGTCACATTCTCAATAGGGGCTGAGCAACCCTAAAGGTCTGATCCTAGAAACGCCCCTGCACAGAGCTATGAATTGGTTCAAACCATGTGCTTAACTTAATTACCTGATGGCACATTTCATTCAAATTTCATTCTAAAAGCAAGAGACGGGTATTTTGTCTTTGTTAAAACAGCATAATATTCTGTAAAAGCATAAAATATCATAAGTCATAGAACTCACCCTTACATTGTACCCGCTAAAAACTAATTCTGAGTGAGAATTCATGATTACACCATTTTAGACAAACATTTTGTGAGAGCAAGAAGAGAAAAATAGCAAATGTGGAAAACAATTAGGAAGCCACAGTATCATTTCTAAATGGCTAATGATGACTGAGAATATAAACAGGAATGTTTTCAAATGACAACACACAATTTTTGTCAAAATTTTATTAGATTCTGTGGGTTTTATAATAAAGAAAAATAGAGCTGATATGCATGTGCAAAGGGTTTATAATGGGAGGGGTGGGTTATTATTTGCAGCATGTATGTATACATTCATGGATGGAGCGCAGCATTGTGTGCGGGGTAACGGACTTAGTCCGTGGTTGTGGCGGAGAGGGACACCAGTCCACTCAGGTGTGTTCCCTCAGTGTTCCCCATTCACCCTGCATAAGCTGTTTACTCTGAATCACTATACCTTCAAACTCCTATCCATAAACCACATCCTTCCTTCCTACTATGCTTATTGTCATTGCTTATTATCATACAGCTCAAAACAGTACAGTGATTTTAACCACTCAGAAGTAAAATTCTACATTCTTTTGTAGTTTGCATAGAACTTGACTGTGTGAGTGCTTCAATGCCATCACATCAAAGCGGTTAAAGCTTATACCAGAGGTCATACTGTGAATAAAACAAATCAAGTTCTAAACTCCTTCAAAGAAAAATGTTATGTGTAAAGCATGTGCTGCCTGTTGGCTTTCTTCCTATTTCATATACCATAATACATACAATTCAGCACACCAATCGTGACATTTTTGCATCTCATTACACGTAATATAGCAACAAAAAAAAACGTAGATACTTGTTAAAGTCCCCAAACAGACTTTTCCTTAACAATATTGCTACCTGCTGTTATCATACAAAGACTGCAGGCACTTTCAAATAGTCTTGACATAGTGATCCTATTTAATATATCCTCTCTCCCTCATACAGAAGTCAAGTTAACATTGACTATATTATAATAAATTATACCAAGAAGTCTCATATAATCAAGTATAGTATCATTGCAACCAATATAATATGCTAAGCAGCTGTTTGTCGAGAATGCATGTGCACATCCACGATCAAGTAGGTATTCGGGAAGTTGAAAAACCTGTTTTCAAATAAGCTTTGATAACGTTACTTATTTTTCATAACCTATATTCCAAGGCCTTGGACACATTCATCCCTTTTGGTTTGGCCTTTATTATGCTCTCAGTCTGTAGATGTATCTTAAAAAATATACATTCAATGTCTTCGATGCAACTGTTTCCGTTGTCCTGAAAATAATTTCAGCAGATAACTGCCTTTCTCTCCTTATTATTTGTCGGCTTTCCAGGGTTTGTTCTAGTTAGGCATCCATGTCAGTTGGATACTTTTGCACTGTACCTTCCCTGCTACTTCTAATCCTAAACCCCAGTCTTTGTCCTTTCTGCAGGGTGCACCCTGAATATCTGGATTTTTTTAACATTGTGGATTGAATGTGGATTAGAAAAACAATTTTGATGCACTTCAGCCTGTTACTACTTACTGCAAGGAAAATATGGCACCTGATGAAGTTCAACCTTATGGTCTGCTCATTTCAGGAGAGCCTTTAGTATTTAAAAACATTTTGGGTGGCTGCAATGAGTCAAGGTACATTTTGATCCACATTCTCTACAAGTGCCTTGCCAACCAGTGGGTGGAATGGAGGATGATGTGGAGGTTAGTATATTTGGGGAAAAGTTAATGCCTCCAACACAGGACAGCAAAACATGATAATCAGGAAACACTTATGGGGATATCTTTTTCTATAGTCAGCATTGTGTCTAAAATCGGGCCTTACATGCATAAACATTACCATGGTTATTTAGTCTTAAAGCAGCATAGTTGGAGGTTCATTCATGTTTCGTAAGGGTAGGTTTGCAGGGATTGTCTATGTCATTCAACAGCTAGTTTCTATTACATAGCTGATCTGTATAAATGGTTTTGCATTATTTTAGTGGTCCTCCCTGACAGAGAAAGTTAGAAGCGCTAACAGGCACCTGTGTTATTATATAGCTGTGTTATTATATAGCAAAGAAAAAGGTATTGAGCTGAGATGAGTCCTAATGCCTGTCACTGAAACCTGGACATATCTGTTGAAAGAAGTTAATAGATCTGTGTGACAGATCAGGATCCAGCTCAGCTCGAAATCCTTTCATTGGTTTATTCCCTGTCTCAAGCATTTAAACAAAAACAAACATACTGTAATTTTCTTTACGTTATCATAAACAGTCCTAGGTTTCAGTGTACTCTTCTGAACATAATTAACACAAGTACCCTTTTGGAAATTAATGTAAGTTGCATATGTGCAAACACGTTTGCATATACAAATATATGCCGCATGATTCAGCTGCACATTCAGATATGGAATTGCGTACATGCAGATACTATCATTTCTTCTTTGGCGTCGCTTTTGAATCGGCTTTGGATCCTGAGAGGCCATTTTCTGTATTGTCGATCCCTGAGGAAGTTACAAGGCACTCCTTACTGCAGGTGGGAGAGAGGAGCATACACATTGGAATTTAGGATGACAGAACTGATGTGTTTCAGATTCCATGTGATCTAGCAGCTGAATTAGCTCAATAACTATCTAATCAGTCGAGAGAGCAAGTGTAGCATTACATTACCTGTCTATGTAATGATAGACAGGTAGTCCCATGTGTGTATGAGGGTGTGCATAGGAAAGAAAGAGAAGGAGTGTGTTTTCTGTGTCTGGGTGTGTTTGAGCGTACATCTCTCCCCACACCCCACCCATCTTTCTTGGAAAACTTACTTTTTTTCTGCGATCTTGGCGAGGACGAAGAGAGTGAAGTTCTTGATCAGCATGAAACCCATCAACAGACCAATGGCCCCACCCACTGCTGAGGCAATGATGATGGTGAGAGTGTTATCCACCACCCTTACTGGAAGGACAACAAAAGAACAGAACAGATGGAGAAGTAGAGAAAGATTTAAATGGGAAGAACCAGTGATCAGTGATATTTCAACCCAAAGTTGAAAACACGTCTTAATGCCTATTGGGATTCTATTGAGCCTCTCTCTTCACATGCCATGATGATAAATATTTCTTGCATATGTCATCAACTCTCACCACATATCCCAATCACAATGGAGAGTGTGCTTCAGGTATGCTACCGGTGACTAGGGGGGAGAGGACTGCCTTTGTGTGTTTTCACTGATTTCACTCTAAACAAATTGTAACTGGGACTTAAGAACATTTCATTAAGGGCCAATTGAACATCTAAGTATGGCTGTATTGTCAGTGAAAGAATAAGGGAGAGGATGTGTGTGCGTATGTATGTGTGTGTGTTTGTGTGTGTGTGTGTGTGTGTGTGTGTGTGTGTGTGTGTGTGGACAGCCCATTCTATGTCTACTCACACTCCTCTAACACAATTAGGGTAAAGATGGCACTGTGGTTCTTTCCCTTCTCTTTGGGGTTGCGGCCGAAGCAGGTGTACTGGCCCTCGTCATCGAAGGTGATGTTCCACAGCAAGATAGAAACGTTGTTGCCCACTCGGCTGCCAACAAACTCCACCCGCTCCCGGTAGATATACACATGGGGCTCCACACCCTCTGATGGGATCACCGAGTCAACCAACTGAGTGGACAAGAGCGCTATCAGTCATCTATAAGACAACACCTGAGCATCTATAGGTAGGGGCCACCAGGAGCAGCTCTCCTAATATTCATTTGTGATACTAATAAGATGTGTGTGTGTTTTTTTCTACTGTTGCACAGATATACATTTCTCTGCATGCAATATGCTCAGCTCCATACATATCAAATATAAACTTGGATGCTCGATCCAAAGAAAAAAGGGGCTGGTCAGAAAATCTTAGTGATTAGAAGCGGACTTTTAAGCAATTATAAAACACCCGTACCTTCTGCATGGTGCCATTGTCGTTGTACTGCCAGTTGAAGTAGAGGTCCTTGATGCCGATGCAACTGGCGTAGGTGCATGGCAGGAGGACCGTGCTGCCGTTCACCGCCTCCAGGAAGGGCACCTTACCCACCGACATCTCTAGGGCCTGGCTCGACCACGGCCCTGACAGACAGAGAGGCACGCCAAGAGGTAGAATGGAGCAAAGGGGAAATGCAGGACATGCAGTCACACAGTGACCTCATGCAGAGTTTGGACTGCTGAACAAACAGGCCATTTCTGATGTACATCTGCTGTATACTTGCAAACCTTGAATGTGGGCCAATGGCCATGAGGCAGTTATATTAAAGCATCAGCACAGACAATGGAGCAGTGATTACTAAAATATGGTGTATTCCAATCCAAGGTTTAAATGCAGTGTATACATGATTGCACAATGCATATGTCTGCATTCTACAAAGAAGAACGTTTATAAAATGCACTTGGATGGAACAAATGTCTTTGCACCTCCACACAAACACATAGGCACTCACACACAACTAGTCCCTCTGCGTCCTGTTCTCTTATACACAAACCACATACACTTAGGTCTGCAGCAATCTCATGGCACAGTCCCATAGATTTGACGCAGTGAGCAAGAGAGAGAGAAAGAGAGAAAGAGAGAGAGAG
The DNA here is from genome assembly GCA_026901105.3 of Galaxias olidus. Taxonomy (NCBI): domain Eukaryota; kingdom Metazoa; phylum Chordata; class Actinopteri; order Galaxiiformes; family Galaxiidae; genus Galaxias; species Galaxias olidus. Next base: position 109,538 of record JAPMUY010001220.1, read on the forward strand.
AGGCTGGGGTGGAGTAGAATAAAGGTGAGAAATATGGAAATAAATTGAACAGAAAGTGAACAAACTATCATGGTCTATATGGAAAAGTTTCCCTGATTTATATCCTGGTTAAATACAATGAAATAACGTGGACACTAACTCTCCAGCTCCCGTCAATACAATGGATGATCGGTCAACGGAACTATTACCATTTCTCCACATGACTTTTCCCACAATTCCCCACACTCCATTTCTGTGCCTTTTTCTTATTCCTCTTGCTTTGTTTGCCCCTGCCCAAGACCCTTGTTGAGATGCTCCCTCTCTGTTTAGATAGTAATTTGATGTGACAGCATCATCAACGAGAAGGTTGGCAGCAAGGTCAGCTCTGGACACGCCCTTCCCCAGCGATCGGGACATTGTATGAACACACACTAGGGAATGCTGACCAAGTGAGGAAGGACACGTGAACGCAGAATACCTTTGAATATATGACTCTCTCTCTCTCTCTCTCTCTCTCTCTCTCTCTCTCTCTCTCTCTCTCTCTCTCTCTCTCTCTCTCTCTCTCTCTCTCTCTCTCTCTCTCTCTCTCTCTCTCTCTCTCTCTCTCTCTCTCTCTCTCTCTCTCTCTCTCTCAATGCAGTACAGTGATGCTGCACAATCACACACAGGAATGCATCCTCTCGTATTTCCCTCTCATTATCCAACACAATTTGATCCACTACCAAAGGTTTATCTATACCTACTCTTTTTAACTCTCTAAACTATTACATTATTTTTATTTGATAAGATGCCACACAGTTGGACTAATAAATTTGTTCTAGTCGGTCGGTCGGACGGATTGTTTGTAACCAAGCAGCATAAATATTGTACTTCAACTTATGAGCCAGCTCACTGACACTCTGAGTCAACCAGAGAGCATTGCAGGTGTTCTCCCGAGTGTGCTGCCATGGCTGTTCTCAGCAGGTATAATTCTCATCTAGGTTTGCTTCAGAATTCTCCCAAACGTTTTGTTTGCAAAGTTCTGCTATGCTGGCACGAGGGGAATTAGAACAGCCGTGTTCTACTTACAGCTCTGTACGTGTCAGCTTTAGAGGAGCACTGTAACCATGGCCAGAAATTGGCCCACTGAGCTCTAGGAAACTAGGTTTACTATATGTCTGATAAATAGACAACACAAACATTATACAAAATAATTCTCCTCAAAAACAGAACTAGACAAAAACAAACGAAAATGCCCATGAACAAGCTTGTCCCAATGCAACACTTAGCAGCATACCAGCATTTTAGACATTAGACATTAGTACAAGTATGCCCATGCAAGGCACGCTTCATATTGGCATGTGTCCAAAATGATGGTATGCTCCCTTGAAGTAAAGAACATAGGTTTGAAGTTAAGGATGTACAGGAGGGAGATGGGAATTTAGATTTGATGAATTCTACCATAGCGTATAAAAGACAGAGTGTGAGAGAGGGCGAACATGAGCCTGCTGAAAAGCTCAGGGTTTATCTAGCTGGCAGGAGGAAACCAGGGTCATGTTACTCTGCTGATACATTTAGCAGGTGTTCATCTCTGTGATCAGACTGTCAGACCCTATTCCATACATCCACACAATCCACAACACGCAGCAACTCACACCCCCAACCTAACGTTTCAGAAACTATTTAGCTGCTCAACACCTGAGCCTAGAAAGTTCATACAATGCTTTGTAATTAATAACATTTCTGTGAATGCCAATATTGTCTTTGTTTTTGTCACACTTGCTATGGACTGAGCCAGCACACCTAGGCCTGCAGAGTAAATCAGGCTGTCCCAGTACACAGCCAGGTGGGGCCACAAGTGCACCCAAACACTGTTTAATAGAGCAACCGGCTACTGGCACAAAACTCTACAAACAATCTCTCGTGGCAAAATCCCGTTATCTTTAGAGGCAAAACATTTTGTAAAAAAAGACTATGTTCACTTAAGAGAGTTACTAAATAGCATATGACGTCAACAAGATGGAAATAATATTATCATGGATTCTTTGTACTCTAACTCACTTTAGATAGCGTCAACCAAGACACCCTGGAGTCACTAGGTTCGCAGAGGGCGAGATAAACACAGATGTGGAGAAATTATCTGTGGATGTGGAGGCGTCTTACCCAGCAGCAGGGAGACAATCAGGCTGATGGTAGCTGCGTTTAGGGGTGTTTCACTCCTGGGCTCAGCCACCCTCCTCTGGACATCCATGGTAGTCCGACAAAGTCCAACGGCCCCACAGAGGGATCCTGCCCAGAGTCTGATCCGATGTACTGTCTCCTCAGAAAATCTCCTCCTGCTGAGCTCAAAACAACTCTGTCTGATAGGTAGCCCAGGCAACAGCTTTGTCCTAATGGGAGAGGCTGGTTGCCAGAGCCAACCAAGTAGCCCTGGGACAGAGAAAACTTGGAGGTTGAAAAAGGGGTTCTGGTGAGGAGAGAAAAAAGGCAAGGGAAGTTTGTTGACGACTCAGATCATTTAAGAACAAATTAGATGGATTGAAAGACAGGAAGGAAAAACAAATTGAGTGAAAGCACAAGCCGAAAAACAAAGAGATCGGAGAGACGTTGACAGTGTGAGTCACTGATCAATTTTGTCCATGTGCACGTGTGTGTGTGTGTGTGTCTTGTGTGTGTTTTGTAAATAAGAGTGACAATCTAAAAGACGGGATGCTACATAGAAAAACGGAGTGTACGCTACCTCCTCCCGTGGTTGGTGTTGTCCCTCTCTAGCAGGCGGACGGCGCCGCTGAGTCAGGCAGCAGCGGAGCAGCGGAGACTCACTGCTTACACTCAGTCAGTCAGGGTGCAGTCAAGGAGAATCTGCCAAGCAGCCCACCAGCCAGCCAGCCAGCCAGCCAGCCAGCGTTTATCCTGCAGAGGTATGCTGCAGCCTCAACCAGGGTGAGAGACAGAGAGAGAGAGAGAGAGAGAGAGAGAGAGAGAGAGAGAGAGAGAGAGAGAGAGAGAGAGAGAGAGAGAGAGAGAGAGAGAGAGAGAGAGAATAGAGAGAGGCAGACAGCTAGAGCTAGCTAGTCAGGACTGTTGCTGTAGTGGACAGTGATGACAGCAACCTTCTCTTCTCCACTCCCGTTCTGACAGACCCTTCTCCTCGCCGTCTAATCTTCTGGCTCTCTCTCAACTTCTTCCTTCTCTCATATTTGGCTCAATGCCCATCATACACCCTCCGCCGAGTATTTACGAGGATCAGAGAAAGTTCTGCAGTGCAGGTTCCAGTGGTGTGTGTGTGTGGGGCGCAGGCAAGGGGGGTGCTGGAGTAAAGCCCTGGGGACCAGCCAGACGCACTACCTTGTACTCAGAAACAATGCCATATAAATACCATGTTGTCCCACTGATATGTCTCGCCTGGGACAGGACACGTCTGTGGGACAACATACTATTTATATTATATGTCCCACCTGGGACAGGACACATGCTGCTGCATACCTCTCTGGGGCTTGTGTCCCACAACTCACAACGGAAAGGTTTTCTAAGCCTTTGTACATGCCTCATGTCTATACCTGTGAAGAATCATCAGGGTGTATGTGTGTGCATGTGTGTGTGTGTGTGTGCGTGCGTGTTTACACCTGCAATATGAATGTGACTTTGAAAGCACTCACTTCCTCTGCCCCCTTTTCCTCTCTCCTTTCTTCTCTTACCATGCTCACTCTCTCCTACTGCACTCATCCTTCCTTGTAATAGATTGATAGGGTTGAGTTTCCTGTGACTCTGCATTTTACCCCTGCCCTCTTCGGTAGTAAAGACATCGATATGTTCATCAGGACAAGACTGTGTTCCCAGGTTTAACAGAGTCATATTCCCTTAGCTCAGGATAATCAACATACTCCACACAACAGCAACATCGCGCCCCCAAACTCCTAACATGACCCCTACATTTTAGTAATCCCTCAGATCATAGTTAGTGTATATGTGTCCGGTATAACTGAATGTTAGAGGCAATTACACCTTCCTCTCGCTCCTTACCCTGCTTCGGTAATTTCTCCTCCATTTTTACTAAAGGTTGGCAATAAAGTAAGTATTTCTTGGAGATGCAAGACAATGCTGTTTTTTTTTTATCGTATTTCAGCTTTCTTGAATATCTGCTGCTAAAGCTGTGACACAGATTTTACTGATAATGTTAAAGTAGCCAGCTTCAAGTATATCTGCCAGGTAAGCATATTCACTTTCTGTACAATTTAGTTGCCTTTAGATTAGTTATTCATAAGGTCTTTTTTTCCTTCCTCTTAGTACGGGAACTCCTTTAGACTGACCAATCATAATTAGTTTTTATAATCCAGATGTACCATGTACACATTGTTGTATGTTACATTTCAGTGTAGTAATTTGTCTATAGGGGTTGTTTTCATCTTTTGGGAAAATGCTCAATCCGTAATCGTAATTCTCACATAGTGAGAGTCATGGGCGAATAATGACAGAAAATCTGGGTGGATATTAACCTAAACGTTTTAATGTCCGACGGTTCAGGGCGGATAATGTGAGGGCGGGTAATATGGGGGTAACACCAATTATTCTGTTGGCCAAAGTCAAAGTGGAGTAAATTAAAGTTAATCCCTCAACTTCAGCACATAATAGTCACCACATGCAGGAAACTTGTCAAGCATAACAAGCTCTAAGCCAAACAGGCTGACACCTACACTAGCATACATTCTTCGGCTTAGGTACAATGCATGAATATGTATTTGTCCCGCTGCTGTTTTACTGTTTTTCATATTTGCCACAATTAATTGTTTCAGATCATCTATACTAAGACAAATACAAGGTTGCCACCTCAGTCCTGTAAAAATCCTGGACACATACAAATCCAGCCAACTGAGTAAACTTTAGTCCATGTTCCATGTTTGAAGGGGATCCAGGTTTTACTTAGTGTAGAAGTCAAGTTTAGCGAGTTATTAAGCTTTGTGAAATACCCCTGGTATTGCTCCATGTGGACAGTCCCTATAATCTCATTGCAAGATGCTTTGGATAGAAGCGTCTGCTAAATTACAAATAACTTAATATTAACAAATAGTGGTAATCTATTCATACAAAAGTGGAAACATATCTTTAATACTGTATAGGTCATTGTGAGGGTCGGGACCGCATCTGTCTAGTAGAGGGCGCTGCTGGACAGTGGTGGTGAGTCATTCCTCTGACAGGATCCCAAATGAACCCAGGTGAGGTAAATCTGGTGATTAGTTGGAGGAATGCTATTTATGGGTGTCGGCTTTGTTTCAGAGGGGGAGCGGCGTACCCAGAGTTGGGTTGCAGCGGAGCATGCTGTGCGACCTAAACAAAAACCACAGCAGCCACTACAGCAACGACCACAACGACTCCAGCAACACAGCTCTGGCCTGTGTGTGTGCGTGTGCGTGTGCGTGTGCGTGTGCGCGTGCGTTTCTGCGCTCGGTTTGTGCCCAGAACTTCACAACTGGCGCCCAATGTGGGGCACAGATCGGGACAGCACCATTACCGAGGAAGTGGGCCCACGGACCCAACTGCCAGACCGCGTTCTGGCGGTGCAAGAGCGTCTGCTGGAGGTGGCTCACCAGCTCCAGAAACACACAAACGGAAACCAGGAATGGGCTGATCCGGCTTCTGGAAGGAGGAGTGGGGGAACCGGCCGTCCAACTGCTCAACATGGGGGAGGCAGACAACCCCGAAGCCTTTGAGGGGGCAGCCCGGACGTGCAGGTGGCCGGAGGAAGAATGGGCCTACCGCTTGCTCCCACGCCTCACGGGGGAGGCCCAGCGGGCTGCCGACAGCCTGTCGGAGACCGCCAACTATGGGGCAGCGACTAGGGCAATACGGGACCGGTTTGGGCTCAACCCTGAGGAACACCGACGCTGGTTCCGAGCCCTGGCCTTTAACACAGTAGGCCACTCCTACGTGCAGCAGCTGCATGACCGGGCCAGGAGGTGACTGTGACCTGAGGAGCTGAGACTAGGGGAGATGCTGGAGAAGGTGGTGGAGGCCTTCATTGAGGGCCTGCCGTCGAGGACGTCTGTTTGGGTCCAACAACATCGACCCACCACCCTGAGTGCAGCGGCAGCCCTGGCGGAGGACCACATGGAGGTGCCATCTCAACCACCACCTGTTCCAGCACCTCGCAGACTCCAGAGTGGTCGGCAGGCAGAGCACCTGGTACCGGCAGCACGGAGCTTGGGGCTTGTTCCTGGGGAGGGGAGGGAGCTGACACCTGCACCAACTTCCCTCAACCCGCAGGCAGGTCCTCTTTCGCCAGGTGAGGGATGCTGGCGATGTGGGCGGCCAAGTCATGTCCAGAGGGAGTGCCTGCAGATGGAGGTGGGCCAGGTCGTACGTGTCGCTGGCATGCTGACTCCTTTCCCCGGTCCGGGGACGACGTATCGCATTCCGGTAAGGTTGAAAAGGGGGACACACCAGGCTCTACTGGATTCTGTATGTATGCAGTCCATGTTCCAAGAGCGCCTGGTTCGACCCGCGGCATTAGTGGAAGCAGCACGGGTGTTTATTAGGTGTATTCATGGGGATGTGCACGAGTATCCAGTGGTCCCTGTTGAAATTCGTTATGGGGGAGGGGGGAACATAGAAAAAAGGGAGAGGTTAGCTCCCACCTTTCGCACCCCTTGATCCTAGGAACGGATTGGCCTGGGTTTGATAGACTAGAGGGGGGAATGTGGGGGTGCGTTCACGACAGGCAGGGACATGTGAGATGTGTGCTGTGTTCTGCGCTAATGCGATGGCTCCCGATTCGGCTGAGTCTGGGGGGGAGGCAGGGGGGGTCTTCATCGGACGTTCCCTTGCCAGTGTATTCCCCTGTGGAGGATTTCCCTCTCGAGCAGTCTCGTGATGCCACTCTACGCTTTGCCCTTAGCCAAGAGATAAAAATTTATGGCGTTTTGATACACCGTCTTACCCGTATTTTTCACTGGTAAGGAACAGGTTGTATTTATAGAATATAGAGTCGTAACACTCAGAGACAGGAAGAATTGTTACAATTGTTGGTACCAGAAAGCTGTCTGAAAGAGGTATTTCAGGCGGCTCATTACAACCCAATGGCCGGCCATCTGGGATTTAATAAGACACTAGATCGGATAATGGCCCGTTTCTATTGGCCGGGGATCCGGGCCGTAGTACGCAAGTGGTGTGCGTCCTGCCCGGAATGCCAGCTGGTGAATGCCCCGGCAATTCCAAAGGCCCCATTGTGCCCTATTCCGCTGATTGACGTGCCAATCGAAAGAGTTGGCATGGATATCATCGGGCCATTAGACCGAAGTGCACAAGACGATCGGTTTGTTTCAGTCATCATTGATTATGCAACCCGGTACCCAGAGGCAGTGCCGTTGCGCAACATTTCTGCAAAGAGCGTTGCACATCTCCCGAGTGGGAATCCCTAAAACGATTCTCACTGACCAGGGCACTAATTTCATGTCACGTACACTAAAGGAGCTTTAAGGTTTATTGGCAATTCAGGCGGTTAGTACAAGTGTTTATCTCCCCGCCACAGACGGCTACACTCACTGCATTGGCTCTCACGTGAACATTTGCAGCAAGCCCAAGTAGAGCAGAAGCGCCGTTACGACAGGGGAAATAAGCTCAGACAATTTGGACCGGTAGAGAAGGTCCTTGTATTATTGCCCACTTCTAGATTCCCTTGTCGCCAGAAGCCCGCGAGAAAACGGCCTTCTCTACTCCCTTCGGTTTGTGTCAATTCACTGTAATTCTGTTTGGGTTGTTCAGGGCTCCAGCCATCTTCCAGTGCCTAATGGACCGAGTGCTGCACCCTCACGCTGCATATGCTGCTGCCTATCTGGACGACATTGTCATCTACAGCGACACCTGGGCGGAGCATATGCAGAGGGTAGCAGCGGTCCTTGGGGCGCTACGGAAGGCAGGGCTCACGTCTAAAAAAGAGGTGAGAGGGTTCTTGGGGTTGGCTGGCTATTACCGGCAGTTTGTTCCGGGGTTCTCGGAGCTGGCCCTCCCCCTGACTGATCTCACTCATAAGAGTGCCCCAGATCCGATCCAGTGGACGGAGCAGTGTCAGGTGGCGTTTGAGAAGTTAAAAAATGCCCTCTATGGAAACACGGTTCTGTATACGTCTAATTTTGATCTCCCTTTCTCCCTACAGAGAGGCAGTCTTGTCCCAGCGGAAGGGGGAGGTCGACCGTCCGGTGCTGTACCTGAGCCGCAAGTTGTCGGACCGTGAAGCTTGGTACAGCACGGTGGAGAAAGAGTGCCTGGCCATCAAGTGGGCGGTCGGCACCCTCCGCTACTATTTGCTGGGGCGCGCATTAACTCTCTACTCCGACCACGCCCCCCTCCAGTGGCTCCACCGCATGAAGGAGACCAACGTCAGGATCACTCGTTAGTACTTGGCTTTGCAGCCCTTCAACTTCAAGGTGATCCACAGGCACAGATGGTGGTGGCTGACTTCCTCTCTCACTCCGGTAGGGTCGCTGGGGGACGCTGGCCGGTGATGTCCCCAGCCTGCGGCTAGAGAGGGGACCATTGTGAGGGTCGTGGTGAGGCGTTCCTCTGACAGGATCCCAAATGAACCCAGGTGAGTTCAATCTGGTGATTAGTTGGAGGAATTATATTAAGGGTGTTGGCTGTGTTTCAGAGGGGGAGCGGCGTACGGAGAGTTGGGTTGCAGCGGAGTATGCTGTGTGACCTGAACAAAAACACAGCAGCCACTACAGGACCGACCACAATGACTCCAGCAACACACCGCTGGGCTGTGTGTGTGTGTGTGTGTGTGTGTGTGTGAGTGTGAGTGAGTGTGTGCGCTTGGGGAAGTTTTAATAAAAGGGTGTTTCTCAACCTCAAACCACGGTGTCTGTGCTCGGTCTGTGCCCAGAACTTCACAGCCATATTTGATGGTGATATTGTTCAGCCTAACCTCAACTGGAAAGGATCAGACTTGCTGTGACATAAGCCTACCACTTAAAATAATAATAATTTAGAGGTTATATCTAGACAATGACAATGACACTATGGACATTAATGAACTAAACATCAGGTAATTTGCATTTTCCCTAAATAATTTTCCTGGAAATCAGACTGCTTGCTTTAGTCATCTTAACAATGTTATAAGATAATATCACGGCAATTTGTCTGGTAAATTGGATCAGATATGCACATAAAGCTTAAGCTAATGGCCAACTGTCACACACAGAAAAATATTCACAATATTCCTGAACCTTGACCTTGGTTGTTGGTTAACAACTTCCGCTTTGTTTGTTTACATCGTGGCTGTTTATTAATACCAAGAAGACTAAAATCATACCTGTGTTCTTGAGAAGAACGTTCTTGCCAAGTGTCCTTGACGAGAATGGTCTTGCAAGATTGTGATGACGGAGAACACGCTTTCGGAGATTGAGATGCTATGTGAACTTGCTATTGCGCAATACCCTGGGCATTATCAACGCAGCAGGATACGCTTTTGTTTTATAGTGTTTGTGAATTACATGTGCATTTTAGCATAGGCTGCTACTTTGTTTATATAATAAAGGTAAAGACAACTCAAAACTCGTGTTTGTCATTTTACTCATACGGTAGGGACGAGTAACCTAACCTACTAAAATGTTATTTAACATTGTTATGAATGGCCTTTCAAATGTCACGAGCTAGCAGCGGGAAAAGGCTGATTGCTCTCCTGCCATCATTCTTGCAATGACTTCTGGGATATTGCTTGCTAGCAAGTAAGCAACCGATGCATCCTCGATAAAATGGGAACACATACGGGCATTTTAAGCATTCTTGGTAACTTGGGTTCTTTGAATAGGAACCGTACTTGGGCCATGAAAGATTACGTGTCCACGAGAACGCAAGAACAGACAACAACCTGGATTGATAAACAGCCCGTATTTCACTAACCAGTAATCGGTGGAAAAGTTAACCAAACTTTCTAAAACAGGATAGCCCTGTATGTGGTTAAACGGTCCGGATTGTTTAACATGTAATGGCTACCTTCTTATGATAGTTATGCATCTGTTTGAACTAATGGAGTGGGTATAAAGATGATATGAAAACGGTGTCCAGAACAAGTCAGCTAATGTTCCGAGGCGCCTTTTGTCTGTTCTGACCGTCTGAAGGTTACAATGGCGAGGAGCTTGGAAACTAATTAACTTAAGCTTACAAGTAAATCTTATCATAAATAAATTAGCAAAATCTTGTCTGAGAGTGAAAGCAAACGTGGAACGGTCATTACGTTAGACTTGAAAAAGATGAGCAAGCCTAAAATAAATGGTCATGAGAGTGAGAGAGATGATGATGATACATTTTATTTAGACATGTTAGCCAAATATAGTGAGCCCCAATAAAATGCAGTTGTGTTGGAGCAGTCTGTATTCATAACACATTCTGGACTTTTTAGTAAATTCACAGTCCGACTATGTGCGATCTAAAAGCAGATGTGGACCAAGCAGCAAGCTAGATCACGCTAAGTTGGTGACAGTTTAAACTTTTTCCCAAACAAAGGGGCAGGGCAGAGGACGAAAAAAGATGAGTGATTGGTGGCTTTGTGCGATCAAACATATTTACTACTAAATGATATCCTTTTGCTGTATGATTCAATACCCTACAACAACGCTATGCAATTATGAGGCAAGGATGATGAATACAATAACAGATAATATAATATTTATACATCACCTCCCACTTCCAGCAATGCACTGCAGTGAAGTCGAAAGCTAGCTAGCTACTGTACAGGCCAGCAAGCAGCCACACGTAAGTTTATTAAATAAACATTTAAGTCAAATCTGACATTAAAACACGTGCATTAATGTAATGAAAACCAATACTTTATTTTAGCGTAGTAAGTGAGATTTTACCCCTAACTGTCAGTCAGTATAAAATATAAATTGAAGAAATAAATTACATGTCTTGGAACATCCGAGGTAAATGGAATATATAGCATAACGCCAGGTTGGGGTTTAGCTCAGTCTCGCTCCCTTCTCGACTAAAAAAAAACAAACAGTTTTGATGGATTTTTAAGTTTCAGTGCCGCAAGTTATTCCCTTTTTTTGTCTCATCATAGTCTGGACGGTAGGCATAGCCTAGCCTACTCTAGTCGAGGCTATGTTTTCTAGTAACAGTAGTGCTACTAGTAGTACTGGGTCAAGACAGCTGGAAACAGAAACCGGCAAGCGGAAGTAGTCATCTGTCATGTCAGCGCCCATAGGTTCTGAAGAAACAGGTGAATAGAGAACATATGTAGCCTATATTACTGAAACACCACATTCAGTTTTTGCGGTTAATCTCCTAGCGTGCACCAGTCCGCACACAGGGATGTTCTCCTATTATTTTGAATGCCAGGGGCCAGGTAACGTTAAATATCAATTATATGTTGATTGATTCAAAAAATTTGGGAAACGCTACATTGCGTGTCATAGTGCCTGCTCTCGCTTTGGAGGCAGTGACACTCACCTCAGAACAGTGCTAACTTCATCATTCAGTTCAGCAGTTTGTGTGACACTGCTGTCAGAAGCTGTCGAGTATTTTCCTTCGTATGAGATGACAATTTACTCAAATTGAAAATACGCAAAGAGTCAAAGGCTGAGATTTCAGAAGAATAGGTTTCATTCAGCATAGAATAAGACCCAGTGGAGGTCTGCATAGTCCCACTGAATCGTACATACATGGTCAGGCTTTAAATATTTTTCTCTAAGCCTACCCCAAAGTTCTAGCAAATTCCCATAATGCAATAAACAGCACCCATTTGTCAAACATCTCGGGAAATCTCTTTCCTAATTACCCTATTTCTTGTCTAGCAAATCTTTTGCAGTCTCCCTTTAACAGCGGACCCCTATTCTGTTAATTGTTATGTGCAAGCTTGGGATCCGTTGATTCCAATATTCTCATCTTTCCTCAGGTTAACAAACAATGAAGTCATATAAGAGCCTGTTATAATCAAATAAGGGTTACCATGCTGGCTTTTACTGTTCTCAACTTCCTTCCAAGCTCTCCCCTACCCTCATCTTTCAGCCATCGGAGTTTGAACTTCGGACAACTGGCAGCTGCAAGAAGTGCATCTTTGCTAGTAGCCGATGTGACCTACCCTGACTTGCCACGCCTAAAAACATTATTATAAAATAGGCTATCTAGGACCAAAATTATTTTATTATTGCAATGCAGTAACTCAGCATTACTTGGATCAGTAACTGTAATAAAATTACTGTTTTGGAAATTGTTATCCCGTACACTACTCGTTACTGGTAAAAGTAATCACATTACAGTAATGCATTACTCAGTACTCAGTTACTGCCCAACACTGAGTCGCACGTCAAATCCTAATTCGCGGGATCTATAGGACATATCTATGATTGATCATTCTAGTGATATGCAGTGACCACGAGCATTCTGCATGTCTTCTTTCCGATGGTTAGGGGAAATAATTACATTAAGCAAACGGTAGGGATCGCCAAAATCCCCTCCTACAGATAAACTGCCTTTAGTAACTAAGTTATTTTTTAATAATTTAAAAAGATAACAAACAACATAAAACAAAAATCCATATGCAATTTTTGTTATAAAATGTACAAAATGCACTATATTGATTTATTAATTACTGATTGATTTTGTGTATGTGTCATATCATCAATCACTATAAGAGAATTTGAATTGATATCTCAACAAAGTTTTTGTGAGAGCGTTTGTGAGAAAAAGATTGTTCGGACACTGTTCCAATTTTGCCTACAGCGTTTTGGTAGTGACTACTGTATACATTTTTGGATTATATCTCTACCGAAGTGGTATAATTTGTTTTGGTGGTGACTGTTTTGTAGTAAACAAATTTAAGTTCATCTAATCATATAACTAAATTGCTAGCATGCAAATGATTAGCAAATAGATATTTGGAGTGATGTACACTAATAAAATCAACATATGTAGCTAAATAAAACTAGATAATATTAAATTTGTATTACATGTGTGTGCCCACTGATGCATGTGCTGTATGTATGCTAGAAAGACTGACCCTACATTTAAAACTGTATGAATGTAAACGGTTTAAACACAAATAATACAAATGTTTTACTGTTTTAATGTAAACTCATGTATGCTATATAGTATGTAACTACACAATTAGACTAGAAACTGGAAGTCAATGAGGCCACATAGACTACAATGCATTTTATTTCTCAAAAAGTATAAATGCTGTCAAACTGTGAGACTGCATCTTTATTCAGTATGCTCTACTGAGTATTTGATATCATAATCTTAAGTGTCATTAACAGTCACTGAGCAACAATTTGAATCAAAGACAATGAGGCGTCATAGACCATAATGCATTTCAGAACTCAAAAAGTATAAATTCTATCAAGACGAAACATGCAACTTTAATCAGTATGCTCTCCTGAGTATGTACATACCTCAATCATATCTGTACTTCAAAATTATAGGATGTATTAACATGATATTTAGTATGTTGACCAGTATGTGATTTGATGGGGGGGATGGCGGGGATTTTGCTGACTCTGGTCTTTCTGTCGCTGGCACTGCAATGTAAATATCCATCCCTGGTGGGGATACATTCTCAAAGCACAAATCTGCGTACCAAGACGCACGTTTTTGAACCGTATGTGCAGCATGTACATAAGATCTAAGATCTGTGAGGACACTGGAAAAAGTGAAAGGGTGGAAATCTTTTTTTTTTTTTGCTGTTTATTAAATACTATATTAATGTAACATTGTATGCCGACACAGTGTAAAATGCGCACACCTACGAATCAGACGATTTTAAAAGTCACACACTGATTTCAAGAATTTAGAGCACATTTACTTCAAAACAATGAAGCAAAACTCTTCGATATGCTAACCTATACAAAAAGGTTGCAGTCTCACTCCCTCGTTAAAATTTTAGGGGCGTTGCTAAAATCAGGCTTGGTGTGCAGACAAAAACTAATTGAAACGAATGTTGCGGACAGCTATTTTCACATAAAGTTTCTTCATTTACAATTTTTTTTATATAAAATAGATCTGAATTTTCAGTAGCCATTTAGAAGAAAACCATACATTTAATTATTAAAACAAAGTAAATACATTGACCAAAATGTTTTACTGGAATTTTCAACGACTGAAATTTAGATGTTTTGTTTGGGGACAGTCAACTCCCAATAGAAAATAGCATATACACCCTGATTTTGTAAATGTCTAATTGCATAGTATCACAATGAAAGTATTGTTCCTAAATAGACCATATCATTATCTAAATAAAAGTTTAAAAAGTGAATTTTTTTTTAAATACTTATTTTAGGTGGGGACTACAATTTGAACTATATATAGAATCGCCCACATATATGGGCATTTTAATAAAACATTTTTATTGTTGCAGCCCTGCGTCTGTACCGTCATTGGGAACTATAGTTTGTTATGGCATATACTGCCAGTAGGGAGAGCTAAAAGAAATGTTGCATGTCAGCCAATTATGTTTTTCATCACTATTAAAATCAAGCAATTGATTAGGTTAACAATGTAGTAATTGTATTGAGTATGTATATTTCCTAGTGTGTGTGCATGCTGTAGTCTGTCAATGACCGCTGGGATGTATGTTTTTTCCTCTCTCCTGTGTGTATGTGAAGTGTTCTGCATGTGGGAGGAGGCAGCTATTCTGGTGGTGGCTGCTCCCAGCCCTGCTGAACAGTCCCCTCTGCTGCACAGAATCAACGCTGCAATGTTGGGAACTATTTCAGAACTAAGAAAAAAAAGAGGGTGTTGCAGACCTGTGTGGGAGTCTAGACCAATTACACAACAAGGAAGAGTTTTGACCATTAAATTTACCTAATCAATTGCTTGATTTTAATAGTTATGAAAAACATACAGTGCATCCGGAAAGTATTCATACCCCTTCATTTTTTCCACATTTTATTATGTTACAGCCTAATTCCAAAATGGATTAAATAAAAAAAAATTCTCAACATTCTACATACAATACCGCATAATGACAAAGTGAATTTTTTTTTTTTGAATTTTTTGCAAATGTATTAAAAATAAAAAAATAAAATATCACATGTACATAAGTATTCACACCCTTTGCTGTGACGCTCAATTTTGAGCTCAGGTGCATCCCGTTTCCACTGATCATCCTTTCATCCTTGAGATGTTTCTACAACTTGATTGGAGTCCACCTGTGGTAAATTCAATTGATTGGACATGATTTAGAAAGGCACACACCTGTTTATATAAGGTCCCACAGTTGACAGTGCATGTCAGAGCACAAACCAAGTTATGAAGTCCGAGGAATTGTCTGTAGACCTCCGAGACAGGATTGTATCGAGGCACAGATCTGGGGAAGGGTACCAAAAAATTTCTGCAGCATTGAAGGTCCCAACGAGCACAGTGGTCTCCATCATTCGCAAATGGAAGACGTTTGGAACCACCAGGACTCTTCCTAGAGCTGGCCGCCCGGCCAAACTGAGCAATCGGGGGAGAAGGGCCTTGGTCAGAGAGGTGACCAAGAACCCGAAGGTCACTCTGACAGAGTTCCAGTGTTCCTCTGTGGAGATGGGAGAACCGTCCAGAAGGACAACCATCTCTGCAGCACTCCACCAATCAGGCCTTTATGGTAGAGTGGCCAGACGGAACCCACTCCTCAGTAAAAGGCACATGACAGCCCGCATGGAGTTTGCCAAAAGGCACCTAAAGGACTCTCAGACCATGAGAAACAAAATTCTCTGGTCTGATGAAACCAAGATTGAACTCTTTGGCCTGAATGCCAAGTGTCATGTCTCGAGGAAACCAGGCACTGCTCATCACCTGGCCAATACCATCGCTACAGTGAAGCATGGTGGTGGCAGCATCATGCTGTGGGGGTGTTTTTCAGCAGCAGGAACTGGGAGACTAGTCAGGATCAAGGGAAAGATGAATACAGCAATGTACAGAGAGATCCTTGATGAAAACCGGCTCCTGAACGCTCTGTATCTCAGACTGGGGTGAAGGTTCACCTTCCAACAGGACAATGACCCTAAGCACAAAGCCAAGATAACAAAGGAGTGGCTTCGGGACAATTCTGTGAATGTCCTTGAGTGGCCCAGCCAGAGCCCAGACTTGAACCCGATTGAACGTCTTTGGAGAGATCTGAAAATGGCTGTGCACTGTCCATCCTACCTGATGGAGCTTGAGACGATCTGCAAAGAAGAATGGGAGAAACTGCCCCAAAATAGGTGTGCCAAGCTTGTAGCATCATACTCAAGAAGACTTGAGGCTGTAATTGCTGCCAAAGGTGCTTCAACAAAATATTGAGTAAAGGGTGTGAATACTTATGTACATGTGATAGACAGGTACTTAATATTAAATACTTAAATACACAGGTACTGGGCTAAAGGCTGACTAGCCTCCACTAATGGTCTATGGTACGTACCGGATCTTAATCTCAATAAAACTGACTTTCTATTCTCTTAACACAAAAGATTTGTTAGACAAGCCACATCATGGCAGGCATGTCTCTACAGGTCACACTGCAGCTCTAGTATGGCAAAGCTCTTTAGATAATACCCATTGCCCATGAGTGAAACCCGAAAAACTATTTGAGTGTGTGATATGGAGCACAATAGGCATTCAAAAGCTGAGGACTGGGGACATTAAGAAATCAAAACGCCAACAGGGAGCAGAAGTGTTTATCACATCATCGATACTGCTACACTACTGTTACAAATCACTGTTAATGAATTCATTGTTTTACTGTTTGCTCTGTTAGAGATTTTTGTGCAGTGAATAATCACTATTGTGATAACAGTATAGAAGAAACAGTACAGAAGAACCATTAACTTATCAATAAGGTCAACACCAATTTAAAGCCCTCAGTCTTAAGACCAACAAATCTAGTTTAACCGTGCAGTAAAAAACAAACTTTCAAATCAGGGAGTTTACGCCCTGGGTGGGACAGACAGTAATGTAAGCAGATGGAATGCGGTGCTGTTTTCTTGGGTTCACAATGGTGTTGTACCCCGCCACACCCCTAAAAAGTCCTTAACCCATAAAACAAGCTTTTCATCACTGCTATTCATTTGACTGCCTAATACTGCTACAAGCAAAAGATTACATAAGCTGTAAAAAATCACCAAAATTACACATCTTTTACAAGCCAACAATCTCAAGTGAGCGAGCTATGTGTATTTATTGCTAGTGGCAATTGTGCATCTGTGGCTTAATACTTTCTGGGGGTTGAACATTTTGACACTTGGATGACGTTTTGTGAAACTTCATATGGCATTTTATTTGGAATGTATACTCCGGCATTGGTTCCAATTTCAATTCCAATTTGCTATGGCTACAAATGTCAGGACCATTACAAGAGTGTAATGTTTTTAGCTTAATTGTGGTGCAGATACATAGTTTCTGCAGTAAAAATGTACTCTTGTACATTGTCATGTCGCAAATATTTGGGTTTTATAAACAACTGATTCTTGATTTTTTAGGCTCAAACTGTAGCTAAATGCCTTAGTTTTAAACTGATGTAGTTGACAACACACCTCAAGGTAATATCTAGGCAAACACACTGATTTGCAATCACTAAGCATTTTTTTTATCCAAATTACAGATTATTACATATATATATCAAAAACATGGTTAAAGTAAACTTTTTTGCTAAGTTCATAACCCAATTTGTTGAATGTTAGTTTTTGACAATCGCCAACATACTTTAGAGTTAGATTGGACTAAACACACTAAGCACAGCATCCGTCTTTGTGGACTATACCATTAACACAATCCAAGTTGTTTTCACACAATACACAATCAATTAACAGGTTTCTCAAATAATAAAATATTCTTTTCATACAAGTTGACCCAATACCAAAATGATGGATCTTTTTCTTATTTACAAATGCTTTCACACAGCGTGCCAGAAATGTAAGCATAATGTTCAAAACCTTATATACAGTATAAATCATGTACTTCTGCAACAGCAGCTCAAAAGCTATATTGAAACATCTTATATCTTTGGAATGAACAAAACATTGAAACATTGGAAAATAGCTGATTTACAATAAGTTGTGTAAGGTAAACCAACCACATCTAAGTCCAGATGTCAATCAAATTCATACAGGTTACTAAAGTTATTTCAATGACATGGATCAATGGCAAGGGGACTTTTTGGACGGATTTTGTTCAATGTGGATATAGAACAACACAAAAGAGTGGTGATGGAAAAATAATGTCTGGACAAAGGAGAGAACTAGTGGGATCAGGAAGAGGGCCAGGGAGAGGAGTAGCTGGACCAGGCGGATGAGAAGTTGGAAAAGGACAACGAAGAAGGAGAGGTAGGGGAGAGGAGTAAAAATGTGTGGTGGTGTCAATGGACAGTAAGAGCTGTTGTCCCTGATTAGTAGTATTGTAAGAGCCACCAACATAGACCATGTAATACAGTAACACATGGTATATCACTGAGAGAGGCTAGTGAAAGAGTCCGGCCTACTGTAATATCAGACAGTCAAACGTGGCTCCCATTATCCAGTTTTCAACCAACAACGTTGCGGATAACTATTTCACACTTCTTCTATCATTACTGTTGCTTTGTCTCAGTAACTGTAGGCCACCAGTCTCAATTCAAACAGTCAAACAATGTGTGGATTGTGTGTTATCTGTATTTTTGTTCCTCTAAAGAACCTTTTTGTTCACGATCACTGCATGGCAGCAATTTCATGTTGCAAATAAAGTTTTTACAGTAGCAAATCTGTCACTTAAATTTTTTAACTGTAGGCCTACATTCCATAAAGTAAAGAATACTCATTCACTGTCACACATTTAACACTCAAAACATGTGGAGTGAATCACAGTAAAAGGAAACTTAATTAGAATAAAATCTTTGAAATTCATACTGTCTACAGGTAGAACTGAAACATGAAAAGCAATGAAGTGTCTTCCAACATCATCACATACTGAACTTTTACACAGCACATTATACTTACATAAGCAAATTAAAACCAATACATGAATTTTTAGTATTAAAATAAGGGTAAGTGGGATGTTACATGACTTATGCTAATGTTTAATCAGATAAATTAGATCATATAGGACCCCCACCATATCAAGCAAAATAGAAGGAGAACAGACCCAATCATTTTGGGTTTCACAATGCTGGTATCTGTTTCCACTCCTGCTCATGTGCCTGTAGCTCTATGTCCGTTCTTGAGTGCCTGCTTCTGTAAAACTTTATCCCCATATAGATAAAAAGGATGAGTAGGGCCACGCCGATGGCCCCTCCAACTGCTGCAGCCAAGATTCCAATTTCAGAGACAGCAACTATTAACCACAACATAACAAAAACCAAAACTTTTTTAACTAAAACAACAGCGCGGTACGTCTTTTTCAGAAGAATGTTTATATTTTTTTAGCTAGCTCAATACAACCAATCAAACCTCTGTTGACGACCCTGAGGACGACCTCCCCGTTGACTCCGTGGACGTCGGGTAAGTTGCGCACCTGACAAGTATAGGTGCCGTTAAAGGTTGGGGGCACATCCTGCAGGGTGACGGACGCATCCATTCCAAGAACGTCCCCAGACCACACAGAGTGCCCTTTAAAACGGCCTTCTGTGGGAGGGTACGCGGTCTCATGGTAGTAAAAAACCTGCACACACACGATAAGGAATAATTCATATTTAAAAATATATTTTTTTTTACACAAACAAGGTAGAAGTAAATGTTTTGGAATATTGACAATGTTCAAATAGTTTAGTGACGTACAGACTCCTCGGCTCCCTTGCCCAGTGGGCGAAAGTTCCATGACACTATGACCGAGTTGAGAGACACAGGGTGTGTGGACTTAAAGCTACATTTCAGCTTCACGTTGGTCCCATTGACTGCCTCCACATCATGGTGCGTGTTGACCTCCATCGCACGTACTCGTGACACACCTTTGGTACGGAGTAAATTTGATTTCAAATATTAAAATATATAAAGGATGTGCATGAGCACAAACTCACAAACAGATCCTTTAAAAAAATAGTTGGTGTTGCATTCTCAAAAGGCTATTTCTAAGGCTCTGGGACTAAGCTACACAGTCCAGATGGAGAAAATGTATGCCAGTACTGAATTTTCCCTGGAATGGCCATTGGGGATCAGTCATTGGCAGACAAATGGCTCCTTTCAATGAACGTAAAAATAAGTCACAGCTTTGTTCAGACCGTACACTTGAACCATTTTGCTCTTGTCAGCAAACATTCTAGATCGTGGTTAATTAGCTTCCATACATTCAACAAAGCAAAACAAGCTAAATATGTTTAAAATTCTATGATCGGCCTACAATGTTAACCATGTATATTCATAGGGCACTTTACATAGTCAATCAGACTTGTATGGAGTTTATAACATTACAAGAAAAAAAAGAGCGGCGCTCAAGTTTCTACTCTTAACGACCTATTCCACTTTTTCTTCACCCCAATCCTCTGCCGAGTGCCGAGCATGGTTAGCTTGACCGTATTCTCCATGTGTGCCCTCGAACACTCATGTTCCTTAATGTTTTCAGAAAGGTGTTTCATGTCCCTTACTCCTAACACAGTCCACCTTGTATCCGTCCCAGCTTTTTGAAAAAGCAGGCACGGGAAGCAAAAAAATGGCATTTGCATGACTGCATCCAGCTAGCCAAGCCTTCTTCTTGTACCAACTATATGAGAAGCCTCACGTGTACTTTTCTTTACTGTTCTGGCTAGCCTGTTCTATTTTAATATTTGGTGGATCTGGTCCAAGCTCTCTCACAATTTATTTTCTCCACAAAAATTCTCCTTTCGAAAGGGTTTTGATGAAGAGATAAAATCGAGTTAGCAGGCGCCTGACATCCTGGGTCTTGCATCTATGCGTTCATCATGGTCTTCTTCTCTCTGGATTCTATGTTAGATCACAAACCAACTTTCTCTACCACAGGCGGACTCTGCTTGGGGCTGTAAATGTACAGCCCTTCTGGCAGCAGATTCAAGGACGCAGAGTGGCTAAATTTATGTTGCCACTGTTGCTGTGTGCATTTCTTCTGTCAGCTATTGGCTGGTGCTGCTGCACTGAATGGACTGTTTTTCTACAGCCCCAGAAGTGATATTTAGAGTGAGGGGATGAACCATAGACATAGATACGTCTATGGGATGAACAGTCAACTAATTTCACCCCAAATACAATAATTTATATATTACACGTTTTTGTGCATTTTAAACACATACATGCTTAAAATAAGTAATAAAATAAAAATAAAAACCTGGGACAGCCAGGGAGGGCTGTGCCCTATCGCCCTCTTCTGACGAGCTGCCACTGCTGTAATAGAATATTTCGCATTCTAATTAAATAGCTTAGTCCAATCTTTAGTCTAATAGTTGCGTAAATCGTGCCTTCATATTATCACATACGTTAATTTATACATTGATTCTGGTAATTAGTGTGTTCACTTTAGTCCGCTTGAAAAAATGTCACAGGCATGTGCAGCGATTGGTTGTACAAATAGGCTAAACGTTAAAAACAGGTATCACAGGATAACTTTTAGCAAGTGACAAAATTATTGTATTTTACTGTTATGCAAGTTAGTGAGCATGAAATATCGCTTCAAACTATCCGGAAAATGGCCTGACATCGTTGTGATGATGCCTACCTAACAAAAACATAACGTTACTGAATATGTGTATATTTATGTTAAAAAAACCTTTTGAGATGACCAAAAATGCATTTTATTTGCGTTCTTTGTTGGACTTGTAAGCAGATGAACACCTGTGTACAGG
This sequence comes from Galaxias olidus, assembly GCA_026901105.3. NCBI lineage: Eukaryota > Metazoa > Chordata > Actinopteri > Galaxiiformes > Galaxiidae > Galaxias > Galaxias olidus. Next base: position 131,211 of record JAPMUY010001220.1, read on the forward strand.
TTTGGAGCGCAGGCGTGGAAAGTTGGTGCATGTTAGTTACAGAAACTTCTTAGTAGCATTAGTATTACAGATAGAATTAGTATCACAGATATAATTATCAATCGGGAACATAGCAGCTCTTTGTGTTTCTAACTCTCCAGTCAGTGGTGAATGTTTTAATTGTTTTATAAATGCATATTTACTTTGTGCTAGTAAACCTAGTCGCACTATTTTAGGCTGATGTAGTTCAATCAGTTGGTAACAACGACAACAAAAAAACACTGAAGTGTTCTGCATTCCTCTACATTGTTTTTCTCTATAGTTATCATTAAAATGAAGAGAAAGAGGGACAATATATACCGAACTAACATTTTTGAAAGCTTCAAGACTGTCTGGTCTCTTTTGCCCCCGGATTGAATGTGCCCCTCTGACAAAACAACTGGCCCCAGCCTGGCCTCCTCAGGAAAATTGGTCTAGAAACGCCACTGTCATTCAGCAACATGCCAGAAGTAATTTTGAGATGGCCTTGTTTTTGTCCAAGGTTCCCCAAAGATCATGGACTAAGGAAGGCTTGGGCCTTATGTCATCTGACAATCACTTTTGCATCATGTGCAATAGCTGTCAGCAACTTCTGCAACTTAAACTTGTGGAATTATTGTGACAATTAAGAATGGTTAGTTCACTTTACAAATTTAAAAAAATTGGTCAACAAATATAAAACAGAGGTGTGATCGTTATTAGGGGTCTATGCAGTTTCAATACAACCCTATTGTATTTGCTGGCGTTCATCATTATTATTATTATTATTATTATTATTATTATCATCATCATCATCGTCGTCATCCGCTTTGTCCGGGGTCGGGTCGCGGAGGTAGCAGTTCAAGCAGGGCATCCCAAACTTCCCTTTCCCGGGCCACATTAACCAGCTCTGACTGGGGGATTCCAAGGCGTTCCCAGGCCAGTGTGGAGATATAATCCCTCCACCTGGTCCTAGGTCTGCCCCGCGGCCTCCGCCTAGCTGGACGTGCCTGGAACACCTCCCTAGGGAGGCGGCCAGGTGGCATCCTTACTAGATGCCCGAACCACCTCAACTGGCTCCTTTCTACGCAAAGAAGCAGCGGCTCTACTCCGAGTCCCTCACAATATTATTATTATTATTATTATTATTATGTTACAATAATGGAAAATATAACGCCAGCAGATATATCAACAAAGATATCAACAATTGGATTCTTATACATTGCATCTCCTCTCCTTTTAAAAACCCCTTGGCTCTAGCAATCCATGCTAATTTACGGATTGAAGTAGCCTACTAACGAGAAACACACACAAGCCTGCTTCACTTGACGCACTCACAGTAGCCTACTGCATAATGTCAAAACAAACCGCAAGTCTATCAAAACCGTAGGCTACTTTTCACCATTTGCGCTGTTCGATTTCATCTTGGATTTCACGTCTGTGCTCTTCATTGCTCGCTAAACATCAATAACAATGGATGTGTCCCTTCACTGAAGTTTCAGTGAGAGGCTCTGCAGTTCCCGTAACATGTTTTTCATACAGGCCAAATCAGCAAAAAAAACTGCATTTGTGAGATGCTATAGTCCTTGGCACTTTTGCCTTTCTGCGTCTGTGCAAGATGGGTCACCTACTGTATTTAAATCTTAGGTAAATCTTTTTTAAACTAAGCACTTCAGTTGTAGGTACATAGTATACATTTAAAAATAGTAATGTTGATGTAGTTGATGTAGTCCATTTTTACAGACACCCCCCCCCCTTTTTTTTTTACGTGTTCCAAATAACAGTGTAGTTGTAAAATCAGTAGCCAATTATAATCTTACATTTAACAGTTTTGGAAGTTAAATTACATTCTTGTACTTCTTAAGGTTTTTACGAAACTTGACAAGGGCTGAAACATCTTGAATTTTCAACCCCTTGGCCTCGAAACATGCAACGATTTTGATCGTTCTGAGGTCCACCTGTAAGATTCAAAATTTTAGATTTGACCATATTTAAACAGGCAATAGTCTACATTTGAGAATTAAGAAATTACATTGTCCACCTTAAATCCGAGATTATTCAGTAAAGTAGTCGTTTCGTTTCAAAACTAAGTAATTGGAACTACTCAAACTGCGGGGGCCGGGGGTTCTTATTCATTTAAAAGTATGTAAACAACCTGGGAACTACCATAGCGGTCAAGCAAACTAGGTGACCTTACTTGGATTTATTTTCGAATTAGACAAACAGCCTGCGTACCTATTATCTGAAGGCTGGATTTTTATGGCATAATATGCGCATATTGGTCGATGTAGGCTAACAAACAAGGAAGTTGTCGAACTCACCTGTAACAACGAACGCCCCTAACAGAGCCGAGAGCTGAAGCCATGTCAAATACATTGGATTGGCATTTACCCCTGCCCTAACTGCCAATTTAAAGCTATGGTGAATTCCTCAACATGTAGATTCCAATCTGATGGAAAGAAAAGGGCAGTGGAGTAAGATCGGAGGAAGATATCGCTATAGCTTTGCGTTTGAGCTGTGGGAGGAGTCACTACACACAGCGGAACGAAACCTTTATCTGGAACATGGTGGTGACAGGTAGAAATTTTGTATGGACAACCAGTCAACCACTATGTAATACACTGTCACTGACAACTATATTTGTCTAGTCTTGGACTTGTGATAAATATTTTTTTTTAACAATTACATCAGAAGGATGTACTCAATGAGATAACATTAGAGCGCACAGGTCTGTCTCTGATACCTGTGTTGACAACCACTAAATGATACACCTTATGCACTTAAAATGAGCAATGGGAGAAATTGGTAGCAATGCTCAAATCAGAAGGATGTGCTCTTTAAGGTAACATTACAGCTCATAGTGCATATTCTTACCTGTTCACTCCTCTTTCCCTGCCTGGCCTGGGCCTTCTCTCTCTCTCTCTCTCTCTCTCTCTCTCTCTCTCTCTCTCTCTCTCTCTCTCTCTCTCTCTCTCTCTCTCTCTCTCTCTCTCTCTCTCTCTCTCTCTCTCTCTCTCTCTCTCTCTCTCTCTCTCTCTCTGATATCCGCATTAACAACAAAGCTAAATGAAAATTACTGGAATTGGCAACACAAGTTATGAACATGAAGGGAACATCTGATTGGCAATACAATATGTTAACTCGCCAAGACTGTTATTTGCTGGTAGATATAACAAGTGAGCTAACTCAGCCCTTTACTAGCCTACTTACTGTAACGTGGTTACATTTACTTTAATACTTTAACAGCTACTTTTAAGAAATTAGACCTCATGTCTCTCTTATGATTACCGATGTCCATGATGCTAATCCAGACTGCTGAATTATGACGAAATATTGTAGGAGTTTTAGTCTCCAGAAAGTAATTAATTGTAATGTTAACTAGACTAGAGTAACCCTAGGCTGTAGCCACACAGATATGATTTTGCCAACAGGTATAATGCCAACCCGAGAAGAGCAAGAATGTTTGTTACCTAAGTCATAAGTAACAAATAACACAAATCACCCTACAGCACACAACACACATTAAGTTTGCTAGCTAAGTACGTTTTCTGTTGATGTTTGCTAAGTAGGCTATAGATTTAACAATTTTTGTTTGTACAGCGCTAATGTTAGCAAGACTACAACAATTCCTGGTCTGTATACTCAGCTCTCTCTCTCCTGTCTAAGGCTCTAAGCACTGCATTTACTTTCAAAATGTATTCCAGCAATCACATCGCTGCATGTTTCCCTGCTGTAAAATCCAGCTTGAATTTCAAGCTGGTCAAGCTGGTATGAGCTGGTTGACCATCTTTGTCAAGCTAGTAGAGCTAGTGGACCATCTTGGTTAAGCAGGTATGAGCTTGTGGACCATTTTGGTCAAGCTGGTGGAGCTGGCGGACCATAATGGTCAAGGTGGCGGAGCTTGTAGACCATCTTGGTCAAGTTGGTGGACCATCTTGGTCAAGCTGGTATGAGCTGGTTGACCACCATGGTCAAGCTGGTGGACCATCTTGTTCAAGCTGGTGGAGCTGGTGGAGCTGGTGGACCATCTTGCTCAAGCTGGTGGACCATCTTGTTCAAGCTGGTGAACCAACTTGGTCAAGCTGGTGGACCATCTTGGTCATGCTGGTGGAGCGGGTGGACCAGCTGAGTAAAAAACATTGTATTAGATAGCCTTGAAAATGCATGTCGACAGAATTGGTGTCTCATTCTAACCTTACTGTTGGCAAGTGTTCATCAGCACAAAGTGTTTCTGGGTTGTTGAAATTATCATATTTTCTATATAATGATTTGCATAATTATTGTTTATTGATTGCCATATTAGTTAATGCAGTGACATAATCATCTTAATCATATTCCAGAATATGATTGGCACCACCATGTCTGGTTGGTTGATAATGTATGTTTAACTCAGCCAGGAACATGTTGTTGCCTGGGTATAAGAATTATGTGAAAGTCCTTGTACAGGACCCTCATCTTAAGTAGTGGTTGGTATCGGAGGGTCCATTGATAAACGAGTTATATTTCCTTCGTCAATGCTTGCGTTATGATTAATTCTGAATAAATTCTTACAACCTGCTCACACACTAAAAGAACCTGAAGACTATGTTTTCTTTCACAGGGTACCACTGCAGTTTGTGTCTCTGGTACTGGATCTGAGTTGTGTGTTTGTACGACACAAAATAATAAAAGACAGACACTGCACGGACATTCATAGTAGTATTTATTTATTAAATCCTTTTTGATCCCCAGTAATACATAACGATTGTGACACAGCAATAAATTAACAATATTAACAATACAGCTGTGGGTTCACAGCTTGACAAAAAGGACTCAAAATAATATTATCAAAGTTTACAGAAAGGATCAATGACCGGGCCAAATTACCTCAATGTCAAAAGAATTATGATTGCAACGTACCTGATTTCGAGAGGGTATAGAGACCAGCTCAAACATTCCTTTCAACTGTGTTTGGAAACATGCAAATGTAGCTTTCACTGGTGAAGTTCATTAAAATACACTTACTCACAATATCCTTTGGGGAAACTGCCGTGAGATTAACAGCATCACAAAGAGGAGAACAAACTATAATGTGAGGGATGCATACTTTTTCTCTACCCGATGGAACCCACCTCGATCCACTCATCCACTGGGGCAGCACGGTGGCTCTGTGGTTAGCACTGGTGCCTCACAGCTAGAAGGTCCTGGGTTCAAACCCCACCTGACCCAATGGCCTTTTTATGTGGAGTTTGCATGTTCTCCCTCTGTTTGTGTGAGTTTCCTCCGGTCCATTTGTTGTTCGTTCTGTGTAAGTAATTGGCAACCAATTTGTGTACAGCGCTTTAACTCTCGAGAAAAGCGCTAAAAACGAAATAAAATGAATTATTATTATTCAAAAAATTATTACACCCCAACAGCAAACCACCACTGAACCTGACACTCAGGGGAATATGGAAAGGTTCATTGTTGTAGCTGATATGGTATTATCAGTTTTCAATAAGATGTTTCATCTGCGGACTAACCAGTATATTTCCTGAATTTATTATTAGACCAGTTTCCACTCATCTGAATCAGACCAACAGGCACTTGGAAAGGGGGTTTAGATTAAATGTTTTTAGTGCACTGTATTTAGTTTAACGCAGCCTAATTAAGCAAAAACTATGAATTATTTACTTTTTAAAGGAGAAGCAATGAAACGATAGTAACAAAGATAGCAAATTATTTAATCATTTGTTATTATTATTATTCATGTTTTTCAGATCCACATTGGAGACGATGTCTGGATTTCAGTCTCAATGGGAGAAGATATCTACTAATCGGCGGGACTCTTTTTCGTGAAAGAGTTGGCTGTATCTATTTGGGGCTCAGCAATACTTTCCACAAAGAGCCTTGTGGGAAAACCCTGCCCGACCACAAAGGCAGCCCCCAGGCCCCCACTAACTCCAAAGATATATAAGGCTTTAAAAGGTAAATCTATTCTAATCTTTTTCTCCTAACCTTAATCCAGCGTTTGAATGAACTGCTGTGGATATAGGGGTGGATACATCTCATAAATTAGTAGGACATTGTCTCTGACTCTCCATAGTGAGTGGAGTCAACACTCCTTGTCATTCCCATTGTGTCCCATATAGGTAATTTATGCTACCTGCTGATTTTCCTGTGCCTTTTCCAGAGAGATACCTAACAATAATCATAGTAATTCATTGTATTTAGTTTTTTTTCTCAAAGACTTTACACAAATTGGTCGTCAATTAAGTACACAGAACAAACAACAAACGGAGTCAGTCTGAGTGATACCACGGCAGCCAATATGCGCAAGACTTTCTCACCCAACATATTGCAGCTGACTTGCTCAGACATGAGCTGAGCCAGTGCTACCTGATGTGACATAGCTGATAAATCTCTTGCAGGTTTTACATTCTCTATTTGGCTTTTCCAGGTTGCTTCCACGCCTGGCTTAAGGACCCGAAAATTGATGAAGAGGAAATAAGGAGCAGGAGCATCAAGTCTGGGAAATATATATCAGAAAAAATCATGGACTTATACAAAAGGAAAAAAATGTACAGTACTGAGTTTTAGTCAGAGGATGATATTTTAAAGGAAAAGGGCGGTCACACCAAATATTTATTTGATATAGATATAGAATTTGTGTATGTAAAAAAATAAAGATTTTAATAATTTAAGTAAATATTCCAAGAGGTTTTTTTTTCTCTACAGACAACCTGTTCTACAGAAGCTGTACAGTACATTGGGGTCCAGTTGTTAAATGTGTTGAGCCTTATAGTAGCAACTGCTGTGTGACCAGCCATCAGTTAAATCTGGTCAACCAGCTACCAGCTCAAGCTGGTCAACCACCAACCATCTCCAAACCACATCCCAGTCACCAGCTCCCAACAAGCTGGTCAACCAGCTACCAGCTCCAAACCAACCACCACCTACCAGTTACCAACAACCATGTCTCAAAACCTACCTTAAACTGGTCAAACTGGTTCCAGATTAAGCTGGTAGCTGTATTTTCCAGCAGGGTTAGGCAGGACAAAAAAAAAACACAGGCCAAACACAATAGAAACCATTTCTCATCCAGCTGGGACATGAGAGATTTAACCCTTTGTAGAGCCGACGGAAATTATGTTTTATTTGAAACGCATATGCAATAGTATCAAAAAAGTGGTGGGGACAATTTTAGGTAATCAGAAAAGTGTCCCTACCGTCCCCACCATAAATTACCCCATGCACTCAAAAAAAAAAAACATGCTCCATACTACCAGTGCCCTGACCAGTCACTGCCAATTAAACTTGAGTCGGTCTGTGTCCAACGTATGAGCAAGTCTGCTGCAAACTGTTGGGTGAGCAAGTCTGGCGCAAACTGGCTGCCGTACGGTATCACTCAGACTGAGGCTGTGTTCGGAATCGCCTACTATGCATACTTAACATACTCAATTTGACCAAAAACGAGTAGGCAGTATGCCAACAATACATAGTATGTGAAATTTGAGTATGGAAAAAGTTCCCGGATGACATACTCAAATTTGAGGAAATGTACCCGAGAGAAGTAACTAGACGATGCTTCACGCCCCAAAATGCAATTCGGCAATTTCCTTCTAGCTTTGACAGTGTTACAAAAATGCGGGGTTTTGGTCACATGTTCCAGTTGAGTATACTATACATATAATTGTATCTTTGTAAAAGGTAGTATTCTAGATTTCGGTTTAAGTAGTCAGTATGCAGTATGTACTCATTGAGAATGCAGTAGATAGTATTTAGGTAGGCGATTCCGAACACAGTCTGAGTGTTGTCCATTTGTTGTTCGTTCTGTGAATTTAATTGGCAACCAAACTGTGTAAAGTGCTTTCAGACGTTGAGAAAAGTGCTAAAAACCAAATACAAAGAATTATTATTTTTATTACCACTGTTACATAACTATGAAATTTTATCAATATTAATAATACGTAATGAACACTTGTGCTGATATTATATAGATACATAGTAGCGTGGTTTTCCGTTTCAAAACATTGCGACCCCTGGCCTTTTGCCTCACAATGGGTTGATCCACTGCCAATCCAAAAAAACGACTTGTTTGTAAATGACCCACTGCACACTGCCAGTACTACATTGCGTGTGTATGGCAAACTGACAAGTCTGTCGTAGATGGCTGACTTCCACTAGTTCAAACAAAGGAAATGTTATACATTTCTTTAGTTGTAACACTCAGTACAATTTAACACATTCATAATTGTTACAAGTCTTCATTTTGACTGCACTGATTAGCCTATAGGTCACTTTGGCTGTGTTCGGAATCGCCTACTATGCATACTTAACATACTCAATTTGACCGAAAATGAGTAGGCAGTATGTCAAAATTACATAGTATGTGAAATTTGAGTATGGTAAAAGTTCCCGGATGACATACTCAAATTTGAGGAAATGTTGGGTACCCAAGAGAGGTTACTAGATGACGCTTCACGTCCCAAAATGCAATTCGGCAATTTCCGTCTAGCTTTGGCAGCGCTACAAAAAGGCAGGGTTTTGGTCACGTTCCAGTTGAGTATGCTAACAATATAATCAAATCTTTGTAAAAAAAAAAAAAAAGTAGCATTCTAGATTTCGGTTTAAGTAGTCAGTATGCAGTATGTACTCATTGAGTATGAAGTAGATAGTATTTAAGTAGGCGATTCCTACATGTTAGCTAGCGGTAAGCTAACGTTGGCATAGCTACAGTAACATCAACCACCTATTGTTTGCAGCTGTTTGAATTTGAGTAACCGACTGTAATGAATTAAACATGTGAACAAGTTTTAATAATTAAATATAACTGCAAACAGTGTAAGCGGTGGCCGGCTATGAAAAAAATATTACAGGAAAAAAAGAATAAGAAAGAAAGAAACAAAAAGAATCAAATATTGCAGGAAAGAAAGAAAGAAAGAAAGAGAAAAAAGGACAAATCCGGTAGGAATGGTCATAGAACTCTCAGCAAGTGGAGGAGGTTGCACACCCACCAACCTACATAACCTTCTTTGTCCTAGATTGCAAAATAAGACTGTTCAAGTATTGTTTTCCGAAGTTTTTTGTCATTTAGCTCTAACACCTCAATTAGTTCAAATAAACTAACTTGAACATACAAACCCAATGATAAGATTGAACCGATTTCCACCTTCGTACACCAAATCATTTACTTTCATACCAGCACACAACACATGTTTATAATTACTGGAACATGCTCTGACCTTATTCACTGACACACCATAGACAGTCACGGTGTCACATCTAACAAAAGTGCATACCAATATCTGCGTTTACAGCATTTCATAACTCTTTATATATCCATGATAAAAACATAACAAGGAAGCATAAACATGATAACAAGGAAACATTAAGAGTGCTGTCAACAAGTTACACGCCAGGCATGCTGGGAGTTACACTCAACGCTACATTACGTCATGTTTCTTCAAATACAAAGATGTCTGCCTTGCGCGGTTGTGACCCTCAGCTCCAAAATACATTTTGTAATCCAGCTAAGAACTAATCTAAAAACGCATAAACCTCTCTTTGTCTGATATGATAAATATCTGCTCTGCACTGTCGATCTGACACCTCGCCACATAATCATTATTTATGGCTACAACTTTACACCACTACTGCTGCTTACATCTCATACAACAAAAGTGGCATTGTAGCAGCTTGCCACGTTACTGTGTGTCTTTTGGTATTATGATGATAATGTGACAATGTTTGAACGAGGTTACTCAATAAGACGCAACAACAGTCACGGTTGCAAGAAGATTCCCGCCCACTGCCACATGGGGGCGGATCCGACACTGTCCACTGCTATGTGGGGAAAAAGAAACTACTAGTGGCATTAATACAAATCGCGTTAACGCGTTAAAAGAAATATGCGTTAACGCGCTAATAATGGCTACTACTGCTTAATAACTTAGAGAAATGCATTTTGGTGCAGTGTGAGCTCAATTATGACTGTATCGCCAAGTTTGGTTTTGTGTGGTAAGTAGACCATCTGAGGATGATATACAGCGATTTTGAGTTAATTTGGTTTTATGGTTTCAGAGGAGTTAGTTCAAATCCAACCAATAAACGACTAAACTTGGCTATTTTAAAAAAAGACAGTTTTCAAGGTACATTTTTTTAAACTTTAAATCGTGATGTGAATCATAATACAAATATTGTATAGATGTATGATATACATTGGTCCAATATTGAAGCAGTTAAAAATCGAAATGTACAGTACTGTTTACAGTAATACATTTTTATGCACTGTGAGCTCGGTTTCTAATGTATCAACACGCTTGGTTTTGTTTTTAAACTAGGCCATCTGAGGATGATATACAGTGATTTTGGTGTAATTTGGTTGTACGGTCTTGGAGGAGTTGTTTCAAATAATTCAAGTGTCAAAGTGTAAAATCCAACCAAAAAACTACTAAACTCAGATATTTATAAAAAATTTAGTTTTCTAGATAGAGTTCTGAAATTTTAAATGCTTCATGATATCGGGCTTAGGAATTTTATTCATTTTTGGAATGTAGATTGTTTAATGAACCAGTGAGACATGACAAAGTGAATGTACAGTAGTGTTTACAGTAATACATTTTGATGTGCTGTAGACCCCGTTTATGAGCAATCACCAAGATATTCAATTCAGTTAATGTTGAGAGTCGGAAGATGATATCCTGAAACTTTGATGTGATTTGTATGTATGGTTTTGGACTTCTACACTTTGAGTAGACCACCAGTTTTTGAAAGAAACTGAGTAATGTACTTCATAATTTGTAATGGGTGCCGCATACGCAAGTTTTATCTCACTGCAGGGGACAAGTTCTGAAATTTTCTGAGCTGTAACGCTAATGGTCTGTTTTTTATGATTTTGTGAACACTTGGAACTTTGAACTGCTGTTATAGCGCCACCAACAGGAAGAATGAGACGGCATGGCATGGGTTGTAGTTTTGAGAAGACCTGGACATGTGTGCCAAATTTGGTGCATTTTTAACCATGGGAAGTAGGATATTTGGGGGAATACTACTACTACTACTACTAATAATAATAATAATAATAACAATAATAATAATAATAATAATAACAATTACAATAGTTGCCCGGCTGTACCAGCCGGCCACCTAATTAGTAATAATAATAATAGTTAATCAATATTACACCCAGGGGTTGCATTGGGTCGGGGCTGAAAAGGTGTTCGCAGCCATCAAAATTAAACAAACACACTCCTCTCAATTTGTGTTCGTAAATTTATTCCACAAACACACAACTCTGAATTCATGTTCATAAAAATAAGTCACATGTTTTGTCATCCAAACACAACATCTCAATTTGTGTTTGTAGATTTTGTCGCGTCCCGCAGTTCTGAGAGACGACAGGACTAAAGGTATAAGCAAAAGCAAGCTTTAATCAATAAAGTAATCAATACAAAAATAATAAAGAATACGATGAAATCAAACGATAACAAAGGGCGGCAACACCACGCTACACCCGTCTGCTGTTCTACACACACACCCAGACACACAAACCCAGTCTATCGAATGCCGCCCTATGGGAGGGGTCTGTTATCCTTTTATACAGTGGTAGAATACAAGGTCATGTGTCAACTGGATGGAGAGGAATCATTGGTTTAGACGATAGACCCTCCCTTGTTGGTGCGCAGCTCAGTCCTAAGCCTCTAGGCACGTCTGTGCCATTGTTGTAGTCATATCGAATACAGGCGTGCGCTGTAAGAGAGGGGAAAAGTCTACAGAGATCGTAACAATTACCATTGACAGACTTTGAACAGATTATAATGTGTAGGATTGTCCTTTTAATACACAGCACATATTATATGTAATTAAGTGGTCTAATACACAGCATGTAATACATGTAGCTAAATGGTTAAATCTTAACAGTATCAACTTGTGTTTCGTAAATCATCATTTGAATGAGTGCAAAAAAAAAAAAAGCTTTGCTTGCTCACTGACTAATCTACGTTTGGCGATTGAGGGACACGCTTTATCTGCTTGGATTTACACAGAATTTTGAGACAAATATTCCGCTGGTCCCCATGTCGATTCGTATGCGTAGCTAACTTAACTAGCTTGTAGTGATGTGCGGATCGATTCTGAAGTCTGTCCTATCAATCTCGAAGTTTATTTTTGAGAATCGATCCTCACGTAAAATTATCGATACGAAGTGTTTGCTTTAACCAGCGTTTTTTTAATAATCATATATCTATAAGATTTATGCTAAAGTGAAAAAATAAATGTTGTAGTAATTTTGTATCACAGGATCTACTTCTCCTTCCGCCCTGTCTTGCCCGTCCATGTATAGAGGGTATGCACGTTACGTCACACAACGCGTAAGTTACTGCGAGAATTCCACTGAGTGGCAGAAAGATTCAGTTACTACTATTCAGTATGAAGCCCACGAAAATACTAACAAAATTATGGAATTAGATCGCTATCAATAATCACAAATAAATGCAGAACAATTCATAAACGTATTTCCTGATTAATTTATAAATGGTGTGGTTCGCAAATAAATGTATAAGGATTCACAAATAGTTTTTTGTGATTTATATATAAGTGACGCTGTTCACAAATAAATGCATATCAATTCACAAATGTTTTTAGAGATTTATATATAAATTATATAGTTCACACAAATATGTTTAGTTTTAAACAAATACAAATAAAATCTCAAAGCGGTTACATTTATTTGAAACCTGCCGAATCTGCGTTTGTGAAGTGCCTAACATTTGTGGATCACATCGTATTTGTGTGTGGATTTTTGAGAGCTTCTTGCCACAGCTCAACTCACGAATGCATTTTTTTCAAATGGGGAAGCTCTGTAGCCAATCAGATATGACTTTCCCTTTCAGCCAATCACGTACGTTAATACATACTTCATGTTTTTCTACCGGGAGGCTGAGCCATGTATCTATATGGCTCTTCCTCCCGGTAGAAACGTGAAGTAGGCTATGTATAAACGTACAGAATTATGGAATTAGTAAAAAAAATCTATTCTGTTCCAAAATATGAAGTCAACATGCTTAACGTTTACGGTAGGTTTATCACTCATCTAAACAGTAGTAGTACATACCAATATGAAGAAAAGAAGTAGTTCTCTCAAATTGCATAAATATCTATGATTATGTGATTTGAATCAGCCTTTATCAAGAAGCTTACACACTCTAATACTTACAAAAATGTTCTTTGGCCACCATATTTTACCTCACTCACACCAGAATTTTTTATCACTTTTATATAGATGGAGGAAAACTTGACATTTTCCCTACCACTTCTCCACAATCATTATGATCAGTTTTGTTAACAGAATGAAACTAAATCTACTTAAAAAGACACTAAAATGTACAATGTGTGTTCAATAAAACTATTTTATTTAAATATGGACAATAACAGATACCGTTCAACATCAGAATTGCATGACAATATTGAACAAGTGCATATGCATTATGAGTGTGTGATTATTGATAGCGATCTAATTCCATACAAAATCGCTACAGCAGCTAGATACTACAAAACAAAATGGATAACTATGGAAGCCCTAAACTGCCATACATTCATATATTTTATTTACTCTGTTTTCCCGTGATAACGAGATAATTTTTTTTGTTTTCTTGAGATCTCGTGTTATTTATGTCCGTTTTCCCGTGATAACGAGTTTCATGTTGTTTTCTCGAGATCTCAAGTTATTTATGTCCGTTCTCCTGTGACAACAAGTTAATTTCATTTTTTTTTCTCGAGATCTCGAGTTGTTTATGTCAGTTTTCCCATGATAACGACTTAATTTCATTTTGATCGTTATCTCGAGATCTTGAGAAAAATTATCCCGTTATATCGGAAAACAAATTTGTTATTTTGAGATAGACATAAATAATTCGAGATTTCGAGAAAACATAGTTTTACTTACTCGTTATCATGGTAAAACGGACATAATTAACTCGAGATCTCGAGAAAAAAACTGTAAATTAACTAATTATTACCGGAAAACAGACATAAATAACCCGAGATCTCGAGAAAATAAATTATCTCGTTATCACGGGAAAACAGAGTAAATAAAATGTATTAATGTACGGCAGCTTAGGGCTTCCGTAGATAAGAGCTGTTGTGTGATTGACTGTGCAAATCGGTTCAACAAGAAATCGTAGCCATCTTTTTACAGACTGCCAAAAGCTATAGAGAAGAGAAAAAAATGGATCGCCGCAATTCGTAGAAACAACTGGAATCCAGACACCGAGACTTGGATTTGCAGTTGCTACTTTGTATGTTCTTGTTGGATTTTTGGGTAAAATCATACCGTAACACTGTATTGGCTATTCATCTATTAAATACTCAGCATCTTTGATTTATATTCTGTGTAACTGTAAAGTTTTTGTCAGCATTTTAAAAAAAACATCCATAATATTGAGCTTTGTGTTCATATTGTTAGCTAGCATAGCCAAACCCAGTTTTCCTTATTGGTGTACTCCACAAAAGCAAGTTTAGACAGTTCGATAACTTAAGATTTTCTACAAAATATGATGAAAGTTTCTTTATTGTTGTCATTCTTATGGGTGACTGAATCACACTCCCAGACCTTTGTGATCCTGCTTTGTGGAATACATAACACCACCCCCAGTTACACGAGTCAAATGTTGTAATAATGTTATCAAACCATGTATAGTTCCTGTCCATAGATACAAATAAATGATTACATGGCTAGTAAAACATTTTTGTTTGTTTCAGGAAAAAAAGTGATTATTCCCTACACCCTGACTACGTGCCAAGTTTATTTAGTTTCACCTCCACCACTGATCAAACTCAGGCAGTCAACAACCTGGAAAGATATCTACGATCTGAAGAAGTTTCTGAGAAAAGACTTGTCAACACAAGTAGAGAACATGCTGCCACAACTCTTCTGAACCTGCATCACAACTCTTCTGAACCTGCATCACATTTCTACATCAGACGCAGAGGTACAGACAGTCCAAAGCACTGAGGTCCAGACAGAGGAGACACGATGACATCACCTCATTACATTTACAGATTCAGTCTTGAAACACTGAAAGTCAATCACTGAGGGGTAAAGTTCACAAGTTAGAAAGTGAGATGAAATATCGTACTCTTGACACTTCACAATTTGAGGGCCGCAAAATGAATTGTTTCACAGGACTACCCAATTTACAAACTTTTATGTTATTGTTCAGTTGTGTCATCAGTTATCCCTGCTACTGCAACGCAGTTCTTGTCACCTATTCAGGAACTTCTTACACTCATGAAGCTACACCTCAATCTGCCTGAAGAATTTATAGGTTACCTCTTCGGGATTCATCAGTCAACAGTATCAAGAATTTTTCGCCATTGGATACATGTCATGGCAAGCAGGCCCCTAATATTGTGGCCGGAACAAGAAGACTTAAGCTTACCAATGGTTTTCAGACATTTTTTTAAGAACTTGAGGTGTTCATAGAGCATCCATCAGATTGAAAAATTTGAGCTCAAACATGGAGCAACTACAAACAACACAACACTATCAAAATATCTTATTTGAATCACCCCACAAGGAAGCATTTAGTTTGTGTCCAAGGCCTGGGGTGGACGTGTAACAGACAAACACCTTACAGAGGACAGTGGGTTCCTTTACAAGTTCCTGCCAGGAATTTGATAATGGCTATTTAATGTTTTTCAAATAACCCATGATATCTTTGACTGTGATACTAAAGACATGGTCAGAGTAAGATTTAAATTTTCATTCAGAATTCCATCAATAGACAAGAGTCAGAATTTTTTGAAGAATTAAAGTTAACATCCTTATGGTATATTGTATGTAACACGATATGTAACACATGGCCATATCATCCAGTTCTGGCATATGATTAATTCTCATTTGTTTTGTTTTCTTTCAGGAGATTGTATAGCTCACAATGAGTACTGACACCAGAGCCCGATCCCTCTACTTTGGGCACATCTTCTTCATTGCAGCCCCCCAACCCCAACACCAGAAAAGAATAAGAGGAGGAAAACTAATTTTATGGTAAATTTGCTAACGCAGGAAAGTGCCAGTTTGAGCAACAAATTGATAAAATGTCAAACACTTAAGTTCATGTTGGCCTTTTTGTGTTATGTGCAGTTTTTTACACTTGCATCACACAAGTTCCTGTTTGTATGATGGCTGTTTTGTTTACATTGTGATTGCACTATTCAGATGTCAGTAACTTCAGAAGCACACTTTTTATTTTTATACTTTGTTTTCATGACATTTTGGTATTCACATAAAAAGCACAATACCTTTACACCTGAATCAACATAACGTTGTTAGGCGATAAGAACGTTACAGTGAAAATTAAGATGACTGATGTCAATGGACTAATAAAGCGATATTTTCTTTCTGTCAGAGTAACTGATTCTTATTTTAAGGATAATAATTGAAGAACCCTGCATGTGTCCATTAATGGGCTCTTTGTAAAGTGTGATTAGACAGATTTTCTCCGCAAGGACACCATGTCTACTTCCACCACCCAGCTCGCCAATTCCTTCCATCAGTGTTTCAATGACAAAATACTTAACATTTACTCCTTGAACTCCAAACCTCCCTCTGGCGCAGCCAGTGTCCCCTGGTATGGGTGACGTTCTACTGCCTGCTTCTGACAACCATTTCTTCTCATTTACCCTAGTTGACTCTGCACGTGTCTCAAAAGTAATCATGGCATCTAAACATACTACCAGTCTTTTTGACCCTCTTCCAACTGTCCTCTGCATATCATGTGTACCTACTTTACTCCCGCACATATCTAACTTGTTCAATTCATCACTCACCCAAGGAGTTTTTCCATCAGTCTTTAAAACTGCTTCTGTTACTCCAATCCTAAAGAAATCTGACCAGGACACAACCATTCTTGAAAACTACCGTCCTATATCTAATTTACCCTTTTTTGCAAAAACCTTGGAACGCATTATTGCATCTCAGTTACAACAGTTTCTATCTACCAATAATTTGTTTGAGCCCCTTCAGTCTGGTTTTTGCACACTCCACAGCACAGAAACGGCAGTCATTAAAGTTACCAACGATCTCTTCACCTCTGCTGACGCTGGGGCCCTCAAGATCCTCATACTGTTAGACCTTAGTGCAGCCTTTGACACAGTGTGTCACGACTTATTTCTAGGCTGAAATTGTTGGGTGTTGAGGGCACCGCACTCTCTTATTCAGTCATATCTCACAAACAGACATCAATTCATATCACTTAATGGATTCACTTCGGATACAACTCCAGTCACACGGTGTTCCTCAGGGCTCAGTCCTGGCGCCCCTCCTGTTCATAATCTATATCCTTCCTCTTGGTCAAATTATCAGACATTTCAACTTCAATTTCCACTGCAATGCTGATGACACACAGATCTACATCAGCACAACTTCACTCGATAATCCTCTACTTCCCTGTATTGAACACTGCTTATCTACAATCAACCACTGGATGCAGGAAAACTACCTCAAACTGAACAGCAATAAAATGGAACTCCTCTTAATTGGCACCAAACACACCCTAACTAAAGTTGGCAATATCTCAATCTCCATTGATGGTCTTACAGTCTCCCCCTCCCCTTTAGCACGCAATCTTGGCGTATTAATGGATTCCACACTTTCGTTTAACTCATGTCAATAACATGGTCAAAATATCCTTTTTCCATCTTAGAAACATTGTTAAAATCAGACCATCCCTTTCCCAGAGTGCAGCTGCCAAACTCATTCACTCATTCATGTTCTCCCGTCTTGATTACTGCAACTCACTTCTTTTCGGCATCGGCGCAACCTCTCTTCATAAACTCCAACTGGTTCAAAACTCTGCTGCTCGGCTTCTCACCTCCACAAAATCTTCTGAGCACATAACCTCCGTACTTTTAAAGCTTCACTGGCTTCCGGTCAGTCTGCGAAATCCTTCTCCTCACCCACAAAGCTTTACACAATTTGGCCCCTCACTACCTCATTGAACTGCTCCTTACCATACTACTCGGACACTACGTTCTGCTGCAGACGGGCAATTGGTCATTCCAAAAGCAAAACTGAAGCATTTTGGGGAGTGTGCATTTTCTAGGGCAGCACCTAAATTGTGGAACTCTCTCCCTCCACTAATTCGTAATTCCAACTCGCTGTTAATTTTTCAAACCCACCTTAAAACATATCTTTTCACCCTAGCATACCCTAGTTAACTCTCTTTAGAATCCCGTCTCTTTCTTTTACTGATACTATCCTTTTTCTTACATATAGTTAGAAATGTTGTTGCTGTCTGTCTGTTTTACTATTTCTGTCTAATTGTTTAATTGTGTCATTTTATCTATGTTGATGCTGTGAAGTGACTTTGGGTGTTAGAAAAGCGCTATATAAATAAAATTTATTATTATTATTATTATAGATTGGTGAGTCCAAACAGGGAAAGCTACCATCACCCAGAAGGATGCAACCTGTGAAAGGGTTCTGTTTTTGCCCTGTAAAAACAACTGTTCTTCATGGTGCGTGTGTCTTCTAATTATCTATTTGGTGGTGTAGATGGGGTTTGATCCTGTTCCTGGTAGGATGTAGAAATAACTGTCTAGAAAAATGTTGAAATTTACATAATTTAGTCAGGATTGGAAGGACTTTTATGAGGTAGAACTAGGAAACCAAACGCAGATGGCACAAAAATAGTAATAGTCACACAGTGCATGTGTATGGTAGTCTCCTGTCAGACTTGCATACAGATCATCCCACAAATCAATAAAGTAAACAGTCGTTAATTTGTCATTACCTGTGTCTTGTATATTTTCAATTAGCAGAAGTTACAACCCCATACAACATATTGGAAGTCGAAATATAAAGTTTCAGAAGAGTAGGTTTTATTCAGCCTGAATAACATTGCATGCCACTACAAAGATCTACTGGCACGTCCATTCAAATCAAGACATCCCTAATATGCAAAGTAGAACATGCCCTTTTTCCAATCATCTCTGACCCATCTGTCTCCTGAAGGCCGCTTATCCCATAAACCTTAAAGTTTACCCCTCTCTACAACTAGCCCCATCCTTACCTAACATAAACTAAGGAAGCAGAATCCATTAGCCCCCCTTTCCTTATCTTGGTACATCTGTTCACTCCTAGCATCTGTTAATCCCAGACCACTCATCTTCTCTCAGGGTGACAAACAGTCCGACAAACAGTGTGTTCTTACAAAGGTCTCTTACAATCATTAAGGCCCGGTTTCCCGTACAGGGATTAAGTCTAGTTCTAGACTAAATCTCACAGTCAATGGAGAATCTCCATTCAAAATGTTTTTTAGTCTAGGACTTGGCTGAATCCCTGAACGGGAAACCGGGCCTAAGTGTTTACTGCTCCCCACTTCCTGCACTCCTTCTCTGTTCTACCTCCATTTGGTGCCCTTAATTATCCTGGTGCCTGTCTCTGCTCACCAATGCTTCACCACCCTCTTACTATGTCTGTCTCTCTCTCTCTCTACTCTTCTCAATAGTGAAAACTACTATTAAGCTATGGTATGCTTACCTACTAACCTTTAATATTGATTACAAATACTTGACTACAAAAAGCGTATCTACTTTTTAACACTAAATATACCATAGTATCACAAACGGATTTACCCAACATTAACGTTAGTTACCAAGTCACTATACTTGCTAGTTAGCATGTACAGTGCTGTGCAAAAGTATTTGCCCCCTTACAGATACTTGCACATTTGTCACACTTAAATGTTTCAGATTATCAAACAAATTTTTATATCAGACAAAGATAACCTGAGTAAATACAAAAAGCTGTTTTTAAATGATGATTTCATTTATTAAGGGAAAAAAGCTATCCAAACCAACCTGGCCCTATGTGAAAAAGTAATTGCCCCCCCCCCCCCCCCCCCCCCTTGTTAAATCATGAATTAACTGATATTAACCAAATTTTTGGGAAAGCTGAGTTCAATTTCACTAGCCACACCCAGGCCTGATTACTGCCAGAACTGTAAAATCTAGAAATCACTTAAATAGAACCTGTCTGACAACATTAAGTAGGCTAAAAGATCTCAAAAAGCAACACATCATGCCCAATCTGAAGAAATTCAAGAACAGATGAGAAACAAAGTCATTGACATATATCAGTCTGGAAAGGGTTACAAACCCATGTCTAAGGCTTTGGGACTCCAGCGAACCACAGTGAGAGCCATTATCCACATTTAAGTGTGACAAATGTGCAAAAACAATAAGTATCTGTAAGGGGGCAAATACTTTTGCACAGCACTGTATATTTAGGCTAACTACAACACAACTTGTTTGAAGTTTATCATACAAACCTCAAGCTGATCCACCAGCATTCCCAGCCGTTAAGGTAGCTGTCTTCTTTTTCATATATTTTCCCGATTGGCTGCTGACAAATAAAAAAGGATGCCCGCGCAAGAAGACGGTATTGACTTGAAATGTCCGGCAACAAACTCTGTTTATGTTTTAGTTTTATTAGTCGCGTCTTTTTTGTCAAAGCAATGCCTTCCATGACTACTGATGACGTATAAGGATAATAAAGGCTTGTCCCAATTTGTAGGGCTAGATTTCAACCTTAGCCCTTGGCTATGGTCGAATTCCATATTTTGCTTAGGAAGGTTCCTAACTGGGTGAAATGACCCGGAAGTATCTAAGTGGCAGCCATGATAAGTACTGGTCAAATTCTCTTAAGTGCTAAGGAAAGGTGCTTCAATGCTTCCTAACTTGTATACTTTAGCATAGGATACACTGGACCATCCTTTACAAAAGGAAAGAAGCATATGCCGCCCCACAATTTCTTGCGGCTCCAACACTTTAAAGCTGTGTCTCAATTCAGGGGTCGCATCCTCGAAGGTTGCATTTGAAGACCGAATGCATTATGTTAAGGTTTAACCATTTAGTTACATGTATTTTATGCTGTGTATTAAAAGACAATTACAAGCGGCGCGCCACAGCTGTCCCATTTCTAAGGCTCCTTCAAATGCGGCCGTGAAACGCGGCCTTCTTTTCCCAAATTTGGAGGATCCAACTGCTGGATCCTTCATGGCCTAACCTATCCCAAGATTCCTTTCGCGCCACTGGTAATTTTGATAGTGGCGTCCACAAGCGTACAGATGTCAGCCGAGGACGATTACGTTTATAAATATAAGTAAATATTAAGTTTCAACTCACGTAAATTTTTTGAATTGCTAACGAAACAAATGCGCAAAAAAATTAAGGGGTCTTTTAAACCTCACATTTTCGTTAAAATAATAAGCTTAATTACGTGACATTAATGTTGCTAGCTAGCCAGGTTGTTGTGAACCCTGCTTTCAAGACAGTTGAATATCACTTCAGCCCATTAGAAACGTTGGGATTGATTACACACCTCACCTGAAATTGGTTATTTCGCTACATAAACTGCTTTTGTTTGGTGCAGCAAAATCTACTCTAATGTTTTCCTCTTGTTGTAGGGAGCAAGGAGCACGTCGCTCATTTCATAAAACTGAGGGGCCAAAAAGACTGCCTCTTCACCGGGGCTAAACATTTGGCCTGCGTAGCTTGGAATTAAGGCATTAATACTATTGACAATAGCTAATTTCTAATATCTCCGTTTGACTAATTATATTGCACGTAAGGTTACAGTTAAATTAACCCGGCCTCATTTTGATTTTGAATACCCTTTTGAGGTTGTTTTTTTTTGTAGTGCTGCCACAGGGATGCAAGCTGTGACTGTCACCTTTTTTCTTTTCTTTTTTTAAGCCAAAATAGGACATCAAAGTAAAGGATTTCAGGGGGATTTTTTTTCTGTCTAGGCTTCTGCTGTGTCACAGTTTCCAATCTTCCCAAGTTTGCATCCCTCTGTTAACATGATTTATAAGTGGTTACCTTTTCTTTTGTTTTCTCTGTGATTAGGACAATTCTGGAGAAAATGGGCTTGCTGGGGAAGGTGACTCCCTTGCAGGCAAAATAAAAAAAAATACAAAGTATGTGCATGTGATTTTGAAATTGTATTTGTTCTTGCAAGTTAATAAACACACTTTTTGCTGAAATGTATTTGGCTGCGGTTGTTGTTAACTGCCATGATTGACCTCCTCTGCCTTAGGATTGCAAGTGTCCAGGGTCAGGAGAGGGTGTGAGTGGGAAACCCACTGCTGCAACTTGGCCGTGGTTTGTCCTCATGGATGAGGTGTTGGGACAGAGGCATTCCACCACCCCACCTGTCCTAATTGCCTCCATCCCTGAGGACACACCAGGGCCAAGTACAGCAGTGGGTGACAAGGAGGAAGAGGAGGAGGAGGAGGAGGAGGAGCAGCAGGAGGAAGAAAGCCAGCCGAGAAAGAGAAAGAAAGAGGGAAAGGATGAGCTCCTTGAGCTCATGAAGGAAGATATGAGGTTGCAGAGAAAGGGAGAGGAGAGGGAAAGACAATAAAGAGAGGATGGACAGGCTGTTCACTCTACTGGAGAGATTAATTGAAAAATTTATATTTATTGAATTAATTAAAATTGTTATTGTCTTTACAACTATTTACAACTAATTACAAAAGGGTCTAAATAAATATATACATGTTTGTTCAGCTGAACAGGGAGTTGTAGTTGCTGCTGGACTGGATGGGGTGCCACAAAGAAAATGGTGTCTTCTGGGGTGGTCGCCAGAGTGCTTTTGTCCACTGTCCACCCAGGTTTGCAGGGCTGCGTCAATTGACGGCTGCCATGTCAGATGTTAAAAATAGTCATGGTTATTGGGGACCTCCCCCAGGTCAGAAACCTCAGCAGACAGTTGGTCACACCAGGGAGCACCACTGACTGCCTCCAAACCATTCTCCCCCTCATCCTCTGCCACATCCTTCTCAGGCTCATCCTCTGGGGCCAAGATGTCACCAGCCCCAAGGCAGATGTTGTGGAGGATGGCACATGCTGTTATGACCTGAAATAGTAAAATTGTAAAAAAGAAAATTTGAGTTCATGGAAAAACAATTCATTCTGTTTCATTTACTCTAGTATTCTTAAAAAAAGTCCTGTTTAGCAATTACTTACATGAGGTACAAAGGTGTGATGCACCTCCAGCGCTTGAAGGAAGACCGCCCGGAACCTGGTTTTCATCATTCCAAAAGCACGCTCTATAATGGAGCGTGCCCTGGAATGATGGCCATTGAAGCACTGGGCTCCCACACCTTGCACTGGCCTCTTGAAGGGAGTGATGAGGGGGAGTGGGTGTTGGAGGCATGGGTACCTTCCGTCTGCCAGGATAAAGTGCCCTGGAGGAGGGTAGAGTGAGCTCCTGTATAATGGGCTGTGGCGGAGCACTCTGGAGTCATGGACTGACCCAGGCCAGCCCACGTAGGTGTCAATGAAGCGACCCTTATGGTCACAAACAGCCTGCAGGAGCATGGAAGGGAACAGTTTCCTGTTCCTGTAGCACTGACCATCAGGGCCACTCGGTGGCTTGATGCGGACATGGCAGCCGTCAATTGCTCCAGCTGCTTTCCTGAAAGCTTGGTGTCTTGCCAGCCCTGCAAACCCACGGCAGACTGCCTCCAGCTCTTCTGGGGTCTTGGGTAGGTGGATCACAGTGTGGCGGATCGCCACCACCTCCTCCGTGACTCTGTGGACGATCCGGTGGACAGTTGAACGAGGCATCCCAAACACTCTGAAGACCACCCTGTATGATGCCCCACTTGCCAGCCAGAACAGAAATACTAGGGTCTCGATTGTGGCACCCCATCCGTGTCTCCGTCCCTGGTTAAGCAGGCCCAGCAGCACTGTCAAGGCCTCCCTGCTCAGCCAAAAATCAGGCCGTGTGTCCTGCTGGTTAAAAAACCTGTCCAGCACAGCAACATTTAAGTTAACCCTACAGTATAGGGGTCTGGGCTGGTTTAGGGAAAGAATGAGAAGAAAAAGTCAAATAAACAATAGCTAGATATTAAGTGTACTGTTGTTAATTAGCTAATGTCATTGCCGTCAGTTAAAAGTTCACAGCAATGTTTACAATATTTGCCTCCAAAATGTAGTAGAGTATAAAGTAGCAAAAAATTGACATTCAACTGAAGCAGTAGGCTAGAGCTACATGAGTAAGTGCACTTAATTACTTCCCACCACTGTTTACCTGGCCATGGCCCTCTCTTAACCTGAGATACATCACACGCCGGCGCCGGCGGTGAAGCATCTCCATCTCTTCTGAAACAATAAGGTAAAAAAAAAAAAAATACTAAATTAAAACGTCTGGCGCCATGTTATCGTACTTTATCGTTGACGTTGTCCCAACTGTCACTTCCAGCTGACAAGGTTGCTAGGCGACAGGAGCGGCACTTTGTGACACAAGGGTAAGGGTGGGAACAGCTGATTACGTAAACAGGAAATCGTTCGTTGACATGACCGTCTCATTTCATGTCATTTAACAACATTCGGTTTTGGCCTTCGCGGTCTACGTAGGCCACGCCTTAGTAGAACGCGTCCTTTGAAGGATGCGACCCCTGAATTGAGACACAGCCTAAAAGTACGCATCCTTCAGCCGTTCACGAAAACATACGAACGTAATGGCTGACAAAGGACACGCAGGTTACCGTTACTGATTAGGCTAAGCATTTTCCATCTGATTCCCTAGTTTGCTAATATGCTTATTTTGTGCTCTTTAAAAAATATGTTCAACTCATAGGCGACAACGTTATAAACGTTACGCTACTGTTGTTTATGACCAAAGGAAAGCTCACGTTGAACCTATTAGCCTAGTAATTGCATTAGTTATATATTTCCACTTGAGCGTTGTTGTCTGGCCAGCCTTTACAATTAACATTGATATCTATATTACTGAAGTCACAGATGCAGAAACCCTTGCCCTAATAAAGGCAAGGGCGAGATGCGCTTTCTGTAGTCCATCTTCAGGATATTGTAGTTTAACCACGGAAGACCCTCGTCCACCGAAACCGCCGTCGCATGATTACGTAGCCTAGTGTAAGTGCAGTCGGATTCCTTTAGCAACAGCATTGTCTTTTCCTAAGTCTTTATGAATTCTCCTTCATGTCTTTCCTTAACATCATGATGTTTTCCCTCGGGGTTAAGGAAAAGTACATAGTGAAAGTCATTAGGACGTACTTTATTGAGGAATTCGACCGTAGCCCTTGTGACTCCGTTTCTATGGAGGACCAAAGCTGCCAAAATGAAAAATAAATACATAAATAAATAAATGACTCAAAAATAAATAAAATGCCATGGATGGTATTTTCCTTTGTATTATAGCCCCTATTACTTACCTTCCTATTTACATTTCTTTATTGCTTTTTACATTTCCTTTTACATTTGCTTTGCATTTCCCCTCCTATGTACTTCCAATTTACTTTTTTACTTCGGTATTACTTTCTTTAAACATTTCTTCAGAAGTTGGTTTTTACATTTCCTTTTGGCATTTTCTTTTACATTTCTGTATGCATTTCTCCTTCATTATTAATTGTCACAATTATTCCACCAGTTTAAGTTGTGGAAGTTGATGACAACTAATGACACGATGCAAAAGGGATGATTGTCAGACGGCTCAAGATTTCCTTAGTCCATGATCTTTGGTGAACCTTTGACAAAAACAAGGTAATCTCAAAATACTTTTGGCGTAGCTGAAAGGGGCAGACAGTGCATTGCGATAGCAGCACATATATGGATTATTAGACCTAGCTAATGTAGGCGATGGTGTGGTGGTCTCATGAGCACTAAACCTAAGTAAATTAAACATAAAATGAGTCATTGTTAATTCCACGTTTACCCCTAACGTTGCCCTTTGCAATTATTCAGTAACGTTATGTTTTCGTTAGGTAGGCATCATCACAACGATATCAGGTCATTTTTTCAGGATAGTTTGAAGCAATATTTCACGCTCACTAACTTACATAACAGTAAAATACAATAACATTGTCACTTGTTAAAAGTTATCTCGTGATGCCTGTTTTTAATGTTTCGCCTATTTGTACAACCAAACGCTGCACATGCCAGTGGCAATGTTTTAAGCGGTTTACCTTGCTCAACTTTTGACTGTTGCCCGGCCCAATATGGCGACCTTGTAGATGCACGTGAAATCCCAATTCGAGGGATCTATTGTACACATCTATGGTCTGGGAGTGCGGGTCGTCTGTGAGTGCGGGCTGCAGTTGGAAACTATTGACGCTTACAAATCGACAAGGGGAACAGCGGAATATTTGTCTCAAAATTCTGTCAGCGTGTCCTTCGATCGCTGAACGTTGATTAGTAAGTGCGCAACCAAAGCTTTTGATTTGTAAATGTGAGCACTGGAAACATATCAGAAAATTGTATTTGTGGTTGTGAATATATTTTTTTGCACTCATTCAAATGATGATTTACGAAATACAAGTTAATATCTACCTACAAATGCAAATTGATGGGTGTTGTGTTTGGATGGCAAAAACACGTGAATTATATTTACGAACACGAATTGAGAGTTGTGTGATTGTGGAATAAATTTACAAACACAAATTGAGAGGTGTGTTTGTTTAATTTTGATAGAAATCTACCTCCATGCAGCCGTGCCACTTTTAGACGTCCCTGGCGGACGGCTCGCTGTTTCTCGAGGACTTCTGGGTGAGAGAGGAACGGCCTTGGTGTTGCTGGATGTAGCTGTGGACGTCCGGCAGACACACATCTGCAAGAATGCAGGATGCTGTACAGCTGGCCATGCAGGGACGTCTACAAGAGTGCACAATGCTGTTGAGCTGTGTTATACAGCTGGCCAGACAGACTTCTGTACCAACCTACCTTTCAAGCACAGCATCTGCACAGAAATGAATTAATACAGTTTATAATTAACTCATAATTTACAGTCATTAACTATTGTTGCTGCATATTGTTGCTGTTGGTGCTCGTAACAAATGGAGTCCAGAATTACACACTGAATAACTAACTACGCACAAGCAAACAGGAACTAATTATGATAATACCCAAACAATATCTTTAAGCAATATTACAGATTATCGCACTAAGAATGCTTAAATCCCACCATAGAATCATGAACCACGCATATTCGAGAAATACGCCCTGAATAACGAGCAACAACTAAGCAATCAGAAACGAATTATGCTAATACCCAACCATTATCTTTAAACAATATTCCTGAATCTGGCACTGACTAACTAAATATTCTGCTCAAATCTCACCCCATAATCACAAACCACGAGCGAACGGAGTGGCTGTGGCTGTACGGTCCACAACGTTGCCGTATACGGCTCGCTGTTTTTCGAGGACTTCTAGTTTAGACAGGGACGGTCTCGGTGTTGCTGGATGTTGCTGTGGACGTCCAGTGGGACGGCCCACTGTTGGTAAGAGGACTTCCGTTTGAGAGAGGGACAGCCTTTGCGTTGCTGGATGTTGCTGTGGACATCTGGCAAAGACACGTCTGAAAGAGTGCAGGATGCTGCTGTACAGCTGGCCATGCAGGGATGTCTGCAAGAGTGCGCAATGCTGTCGAGGTGTGTTGCAGAGCTGGCCAGACAGGGACTTCTGTTCTTGCCTACAGCACATTTCAAGCACATCACCTGCACAGAAATTAATTAATACACTTTATTAACTAATTAACTCATAATTTACAATTATTAACTATTGTTGATGCATATACTATAGGTCGTAACAAAACATATTCCAGAACTACACACTGAAATATAACTGCAAGCAGTATATGCGGTGCCCAGCTATGTAAAACTAATTACAGAAAAAAAGTATATTAAGGAAAGAAAAACATAAAAAATAGCATTAACAAAATGCTATAAATAAATAAATAAAAAGAACATAAAAAGACAGAAACTAGGTTGGAATGGTCATAAAACTCTCAGCAAATGGTGGAGGTTGCACACCCACCAACCTACACCACCTTCAGTATCTTAGATATTAGCAAAATTAGACTGTTCATGTACTGTGTCTTAAGAGGTTTCTTGTCATTTCGTTTGAATTGTTTTAAAGACTCAAATAGTTTGATATAGTTGACATGAATTGACTCGCATGAGTAGACTCATTAATAATACTCAGACTGCACATCATCAGCAACTTGGGTTTGACCAACACCAATGTCTGTTTGTTTTTTTTATTATCAAAAGTTTTATTGTCACTTATACATTTTACAAAGCATCACATTTTCTGAGAAGTTAAAAGCACATTAAAATGTTCACATAAAAGTCAGGCTAAAAACACACATTAAAAATGACACCCTATAAAAAAACACAAAGATTTCACCATTAAAAAACTATACAAAACACATAAGCATTTAAATACAATCAGTCAACAGTAAAATCCTAAAATGTTTAAAACAGGGTATTTGTGTGCAGTGACAATTATTAAAATAATTTTATTATAAACATTCCACATGCCAAAAAACCTCTAAAAAGAATCATGTCTGTTGAACAGGAACAAGCAGAGCCCTTATCAAAAAAGCCTTATCCTGCTCTGACAAATCAGTCCCTCGATCGTGAGGTCTTAATGCCCAGCGGAGATCCTCTACCAAGGCCCTTTGCAGTCAGAGCCGTTGCCACCGGGACCGCTGTTTTGTGGGCTCCGGCCCCCTCATCTGACTGGGCGACGTGCGACGTACCCCCCGAGGGTCGCTGCAGCCACTGACGCCGCTGCCTGGGGGGATATCAGCACGCGCTTCCCTACCAGCAGGTTTCTGGAGGTCCAAGGTGCGTCTTTTACACGTCGAGGTGAGTCAGAGTCTTTGGAAGGATGCCGATGGAATTGGCCTCCGGCTCACTCCATAGAACACCTGTTGTGCTGACAGGACCTCCCCTGCTGGCAGGCATGGGAAAATCAGGGGGCCGGCAGCTGCCCACGCATCCTCGGCAGCGCTGCACTCCCAGAGCAGGTGCCTCACCGACTCGGGGTCGCCACATCATGGTCGGGGGCACGTGGAGATGGCCCGGGAGTGCATGACGGCCCTGACCGGGAGGATCTCATGGGCTACCATCCACGAGAGGTCTCGGTGCCGGTTCATCAGAGCAGGACAGGACACATTGTGCCAAACTGTGGAGGGCTCATGAGTGCAAGCCAGCGCACTGGACTCACTGGTTCTTGTTCCTGCACAACAGAAAGAATACAAAAATGCCTTGTTAAAATGTTCAGTGTCTCTTTTTCCAACGCTTTTAAAAGCTAAAAACTTAGTTTAATGAGATATCGATACCAGTTCTTCCTCGGACCTCATTAGATGGAGGAGAGGGGATTGAACTGATATACTCCAGGCGGCTCTTTAGATTTTTAAAGCCGCCTTCGGAGTTGATTTAGACGCCACGCTCACAAAAGACACTTGATTGGGTGAGTCAGAGGGAAAGACCCTGGACTGATCCCCAGCTACGCTAGAATCTAGGGTCAGTCCCAATCTTTCCCTCTTCATCATGTCAGAAAGAGACAGATGCTCACAGGCCCTTTTCGCTGAACGTGGCTGAGCATTGGGAAGAGAGAGATCAGACCCTGGAGTGTCATTTTCACTCACGGTTATGAGGATGCCAGAGCTTGAGGAGGACTCCCTTTGCTCACTGTCATTTGTTGTCACCTCTGACTCTGGTTCTTGTTCATACACAGCTCCTCCCTTCTCAGGTGACTTTTCTGGTCCCTCCTCCTCCACGCCCCTCTCTTCTCCACCAGTCACCTTTTCCACCTCCAAATTCAAATCTTTGGGCTCCTCCCCTTCAATTAAGCCACCAACCGCTCTCGAACTTTGTTTGGTGGCTTTTACCTTGTTGGAAAAAGACTGTGGGCAATCTCTGAAGAGATGGTTGGATTCTCCACGAAGGTTGCACTTTCTGCCATTGGCACACTCAGCAAAGGAGTGTCCAATTTCTCGACATTTCCGCAAACAATTTTCTGGCAAGCTTCTGCCAGGTGCCCATGCTCACCACACTTGCAGCAGAGCTTGGGCTGTCCCTGGTAGTGGATGTAGCCTCTGTTTTCACCAAGGACTATCATGGATGGCAAATGCTTCAGGCCCTGGTAGCTCAGGGGGTCTTCCTATTGCTTAATGGGAATCCTCCAGGAGCAATTCCGCATGCCATCTTCATCTGTCACCTTCATAACTTGCCCTTTCACAGTGCAATATCTACCCAGCCATACACAAATGTCATCTGCGCTAACAGTTTTATTGAACAGTCTGACAATCACTACACCTACATATGTTCTCCAATTTGATTGACGTCATTCAAGTACGAAGGTCACACATGGTGCACAAGACATACTCTGCCATTATTGACACACACCATACACAGTCACGGTGTCACATCTAACAAAGTACAAACCGATATCTGCGTTTACAGCACTTCATAACTCTTTACAGAAACATGATAACATGGAAACATATACGTGACAACAAGGAAACATTAAGATCCTACTGTCCATAAGAATAAACAGAGTTACTCGCCAGGCATGCTGGGAGTTACGGCCGACGCCACATTATGTCGATTAGTCATGTTTGTTCAAGTACAAAGATGTCTGCCACGCACGGGGATGACGCCCAGCTCCAAAATATATCTGGTAATCCAGCTAAGAACGTATATCTGTATTTGTCTGATATGACAAATGTGGTGTTCCAAACCGTACAAATATCTGATTTGCCATGTTGATTTGACACCTCCTCACTTAATCGTTACAAAAGGCTATAGATTTACACAGAAACATCTACTGCTCAGATCTCACACAAAAGTGAAGTTGGAAGTGCTTGCGCCATTTCTATGAAACTTTTGGTATTAGCAATAAGTTATAGGTAGCGGCATGTTAGAATGAGGTTCCTCAATAAGACGCTCTAAGTCCCGGTTGCAAGAAGATTCCCGCCCTTTTGCAAGACTGAACAGCGTCTATGATTTGCATAAGAACAACAGAGGACCACATTTGTTAATCTATTTCATTACCGTCGTTCAATAGAACGAAGTTCGATAGGGCCAGACGAGACATACTCTTATTCACAGACACCATACACAGTCATGGTGTCACATCTAACATATGTACAAACCGATATCTGCGTCTACAGCACTTCATAACTCTTTACAGAAACATGATAACAAGGAAACATTAAGATATCCTACTGTCCATAATAATAAACAGAGTTACTTGCCAGGCATGCTGGGAGTTACGGTCGACGCTACATCATGTTGATTAGTCATGTGTCTGCCACGCGCATGGATAACCCTCAGCTCCAAAATAATTTTGGTAACCAGCTAAGAACATATAATCATTATAAAAGGCTTTAGATTTACACGGTGTCTTTGCTGCTGCACGCTTATCCACTCCACCAAAGACACTTTGTAGCAGCTAGCCATGTTGTTTCGCATCTATTGGTGATGGCAATCATAGAGTTGAGTCTGACAATGTTTGAATCAGCTTACTCAACAAGACGTTCTCTGTCACGGTTGCAAGAAGATTTCCGCCCACTGCCACATGAGGGCGGATCCAACACTGTGTCCACTGCTGTGGGGAAAAATAAACTAGTAGTAGCATTAAAACAAATTGCGTTAACGCGTTAAAAGAAATATGCGTTAAGGCGCTAATACTTGCTACTACTACTTAATAACTTAGAGAAATGCATTTTGGTGCAGTGTGAGCTCAATTATGATTGTATGGCCAGCTTGGTTTTGTGTGTAAAGTAGACCATCTGAGGATTTTCATATACACCTCTATTTGTCTGATACATCAAATATCTGATATGCAATGCTGATTTGACACTTCGTTACATAATCGTTATAAAAGGCTATAGATTTACACAGCAACATCGCTACTGCTCGCATCTCACACAACAAAAGTCACGTTGTATTCATTGTATAACTGATTGCCACGTTTCTATTAAACTTTTGGTGTTAACCATCATAGTTTTACGCCTGACAATGTTTGAATGAGTTTACTCAATAAGACGTTCTCAGTCACGGTTGCAAGAAGATTCCTTCCCATTGACACTTGAGGGATCCCACACTGTGTTCACTGCTATGTTCAGAGAGTATGGGTAAAAAAGAAACTTCTGTGGTGTTAAAACAAATTGTGTTAACCCGTTAAAAGAAATATGCGTTAACACGCTAATACTTGCTACTACTACTTAATAACTTAGAGAAATGCATTTTGGTGCAGTGTGAGCTCAATTATGATTGTATCGCCAAGGACATTTATAAACTTGGCTATTTAGAAAAAAAACCGTTTTCAAGGTAAATTTTTTTAAACTTTAAATTGGGATGTGAATCCTAATACAAATATTGTATAGAAGTATGATATACATTGGTCCAATATTGAAGCAGTTAAAAATCGAAATGTACAGTACTGTTTACAGTAATACATTTTTATGCACTGTGAGCTAAATTTTTTAAATATCAAAAATCCCCAACTTGTTTCTGTAGTAGACCATCTGAGGATGATATACTGTGATTTTGGTGTAATTTGGTTTTACGGCCTAGGAAGAGATGATTGAAATAGATATGTGTCAATAAGTAAAGTTCAACCCAAAAAAATCACAAAACTGATATTAATAAAAAATTCGGCTTTTAAGATAACAATCTGAGATTTTGCACACTTCATGTCATTAATGTTGGGATATTTATATATTTTCTAGATGAGGATGTTTAATGAACCAGTGAGATATGACTAATTGAATGTACAGTAGTGATTACAGTAATATATTTGGATGCACTGTGAGCTCATTTGTGGAGATATCAACAAGATATTTTATTTGATGCTGAGCATTTGAAGATGCTATACTGTAATTTTGATGTGATTTGGATATATGGTGTTGGACCTGGACCCTTTGGATAGACCATCAGTTTTTAAAAAAACAGAGTGATGGACTTCATCATTTCTAATGGGTGCCAGTTTATGAAAGTTTCAACTCACTGCAATGGACAAGTTCTGAAGATTTCAGAGCTGTAACCTTAATGGTCTATTTTTAATGATTTAAAAAAAAAATTGAACTTTGATCTGCTGCTATAGCGCCACCAACAGGAACAATGAGACGGCAAGGCATGGGGTGTAGTTTTGAGAGGACCTGGACATGTGTGCCAAATTTGGTGCATTTTTAACCATGGGAAGTAGGATATTTGGGGGAATAATAATAAGTGTAATACTAACGATTACAATAGTTGACCGGCTGTACCAGCCGGCCGCACCAGCCGGCCGCCTAATATTAATAATAATAATAATAATAATACTATACTCAATATGAACTTGAAATGCACATATCACAGTAGCCCTTCCGTGGCTCTTGAGATACTGTTTTGAAAGTTTGGACAGACACTATTTCAAAGCCACTGTATTGTATTTGGATCACCTGTGCAGCATCCTCAGGGGTGCAGTGTGGTGTTCATTGTTTACATGGCACATGTATAGATAGACTGTCTGGGCTTGTCCATGCTCATGGTCCTCACCATAGCTACAGCTCTGCATTGTTACAAATTACAGGCCCCCAAGCCCAAACCACCATCATTTTAATATCTTGAGTGAAAATAAATAACTACAGGCATACTTTTTAATCAATGAAGCTTTTAAGTAATAAATCAATGCACAATATGAACACAAAAGGCAACCCCAAACGCCACAAGGCCCTGCCTGCTGTTTAATGACTTAAAGTGAGCTGTAACACTGATAGCACGAGGGGCAACTCTCAAGTACCCTTCATCCAATTCTACCTCGAACTAACTCTGTAATGTATGTTGTTTGTATTGTATAATGTAGTATACCTCATGGTATACTGTATGCAATCATATTCGTTTGCACCCCCATTAGGTGTATGTTTGATTTGGCTGTTTTTTTATCACTTATAACACTAGTTGTTTGGATGTCTGGTACTTATTCTGTGTCATGTCTATTGTGTGGTACCCTGTGTGTAACATGTTGTGGCCAAATTTGGGCATCCTAGCGGATGTTCCGGCCTGGGATGTGGTTCAGGGGTGAGGGGATGGTCAGAGCGGGGGCCAGGTCACCAAAGAGACAGTATGTGCCTTTTGGAGACACTGAAGTCTAGAAGTTTGGGTTAAGTCATAACATTAAGTCATGTCTTAGTTTCCTGCGTACGTGTCTTTAGATATGCTGATTATGAACATGAGATCCATCTTGTCCAATGGAACGATTGTTTATCTTATAGACCTATATACTCATTAGAACCTTGTCAACTAATCAGAATTTACTATGTCGTTAGACTGATCTAACTGTAGTATTGACTCTGTAGTCATCAATAAAATTGTACTTGATCTTTTCATGGTTTCTCCCTCTCATTAATTGGTTATTTTCTGTCATAGATTGAAATTATCCATTACAATTGGCGACGAGGATGAGGATGATATCTCCTTGGCGTGTCTCCACAGGGCTGGCTAGCCGCAGGCTGACTCCAGGAAGGAGAAAGACGCCCGCGGAGCCTGTGGGGAGACGACTGGATACTCCATAAAACGAACTTAGAGGTGAGATTCCAAAAACAAAAGAATCATGTACTAAATTATCTAGATAACAAGTGGGAATACTTCACTCCACGGGAGCTTGTCTCCAATAGGCCAAAGCCTAGAAGTAGCTGGGGAACTAACTAATCTCCGGGGGCCGTAGTAGTCCAGTTGTGGTGGGTAATTGCAACAAAATTGTAGCTGGGGAACTAACTAATCTCCGGGGGCCGTAGTAGTCCAGTTGTGGTGGTTAACTGCAACAAATTGTAGCTGGGGAATTAACCAATCTCCGGGGGCTGTGGTAGTCCTTGGCCCAGTGCCAACTAGTGGTATGCGCGAGTTTGCTGAGAGAAGTAATTAATCTCTGTCGCGGGGTTTCACCAACGAGAAACATAGTTAGGTAGAGACTTAACTAAAATAGAGCTTAAAGGTAAAAGTAGATGCGTGACTACGTAGATGTCTTACCCAAAATAGTTTCAATTCGGATAAAGGGACGCCTAGATTTGTCTGCATACTGAATCAACACAGAGTATTAGAATTCTTGGGATGTTAGAATTCTTGGGGGAAACCTAATTTCAGTGTGTGTTTGTGTGTTAACTGAGTGTTAAACTTGTAATTGTGACAAAGTCCCCAGGTCGAATCAACGGAGAGCCATGGGAAACAGACAGACAAAGGCGGTTCCTAAAATGGACAGTCCTTTGACTGGTCGTATTGCGATGTGGCCCAGAAGATAGGTGAGAGAAACATTTTACAAGTTAGCGAGAAAGTATAGCAAGTATTCACAGAAATGGCAGGCAGGGAAGAAAGAAATGTTGAAGTTGGGTTATCCTTATGTGGGTAAAGAATACGTTGCGGTAGAGGTTTCTCTAACTCCATCACAAGAGGCTGTGTATTGCATGCGAGATTCAGTGCCACACATAGCCCTGTTTAAACAGCCTGATGTGTTTTGGGACAATAGTGCTTCATGGATCACAGAGATGCAAAATGTAAAAGATTGGAAAGAGGGACAGGGACAAGATTTTTCTCCCTCAGCTCAATGTTTTAGTTTCGAGTTGAAAACAGAGATAGCCACTGTGTGCAGTGGCGGTCTGCCAACTTTTCAAGGTTCCACACAGTTGGTCTCTTCCTTACTTGGTTTAACAATGGAGGAACAGGCCCTTGTCTCTCAGGTACCTGACAAACTATGGGCGAAAGACAAGTATTATGTGGGATTGATAAAGGGGGCACGACCTTTAGTTATCAAACCTAAGGGCACTTTCAGACCCAGAGGGAGCACAATTTCCCCTTAAAAAGGAGGCTGAAGGAGGCATTCGTCCGATCCATGAGGCTTAGTTAAGAGTGGGGTAGTCGTCCCGGCTCCTGATTCTCCTTGTAATTCACCGATATTCCAATTGAAAAAGTCAACTGGAGGTTGGCGTTTCATTCATGATCGCCGTAAATGAGTCTGTCTTTCCAAGAGCACCTGTTGTCCCTAATCCAGTTACCATTTTGTCTCAGGTACCACCGGAGACACAGTGGTTCAGCGCGATTGACCTCACAAATGCTTTTTATAGTGTCCCCATAGACCCCAATTCACAATTTTTGTTGACATATTAATTTGAGGGGCATAAGTACAAATTCACACGAATGGCTATGGGTTATGTTGGGAGTCCTACTGTGTATTCTGAAGAACTATCTAGGAATCTAGAAGGCTGGATTCCCAGCGAAGGTAGTGTGTTGATCCTCTTTGTAGATTATCTGTTAATCTGTGGGAAAACTGAGGAATCTTTGCGTGCAGATACTGTGTCTTTGTTAAAATATCTTGCAGAGAATGGACACAAGGCGGTGAAGTCAAATCTCCAGCGGGTAAGAAAGAAAAGCCACATATCTAGGTCATGGGTGACCATGTAAAACCGCAGTTTGAATGATAATCTACTGTTGGCTATTCAGCAGTTCCTAAGTCTGTCAACAAAAAGCAAAAGATGTGCCTGTTAGGGGTAGCTAAGGACTATGTAGCTAACACAACCAGATCTGTTAAGCTGGACTCCGAATGGAGAACAGTACTTGTGTACACCCAAGAATCTTTGCTAGCATCTTTTCCCTGTCTGGGATGACATAACCATAACAAACTTTTTTCTCTTTATGTCTCAAAGAGAGACAGCTTCATGTGTGTAGTTCTTACACAGGAACATAAACGAAAGCAGATTTCGATGGGTTATTACTCTAAAGGCTTGGACGCTGTGGCTCAAAGTCTCATTCCATGTCTGCGTTTTGTGGTTTGTATATCCCGCTTGATATTACATTTCATATGCAGTGCATGCACTATTTTTCAAGCCAAGACAGCATTTCTTCACAGATTGCATTCTCCAGTATCAAAATGTCTGCTGACGATGGTACATGCTAATCTAGAGTGCTGCATCGCACTGTTGTTTCATCTACTCTGAATGCCGTCTCTTTCATAGACGGAGATCCTCATGATTGGGTAAAGGTAGGGGAGTTCTCATGTCGCCAAGACCGGATCTCACTGACATTGCTTATTAGAATGCTGATAATCTGTTCTTTGTTGATGGTTCAGTGCAGCGCTCACAGAAGGGGGGAGCCTATGGCGGTCTCTGCAGTGATCACTCACAACGAGACCGGAAAGTGGACGCTTAGACATCTTTTGCCAGAAGAGGCTGAGTTGTCTGCGCTCACTCGAGCGTGTGGACTCTCTTTGGATAAAACACTTGTCGTTATACCAATTTACGCCATGTCCATGCTGGTCATATAACTTTAATTCCTTATGGAGTCAGAGGGTTTTTTCACATCTACTGGGAAGCCAGTGGGCAATCATGCCCTTGTGAAAAAACATATTGGCTGCCATCCAACTTTCTCCCTTATCAACTCCACTCATTTGCTCTCCAGGATGTCTTCTTGCTTCAACAAGGGACTGACGCTCCAAAGGGAGGGGGGGTAGACAAAGCAGTCATAACATTGGGAGAGCCCATCCACCCCGAAAGGCCCATAGTATGTGTATAATTGATAAATTATAGGAAAGCTGACAGTTAAATTGTCGAATATTAGTAGAAAGCCATTCTTCTTCAGGTAACATTACATAATAAATTCATTTTAAGACAAATTTGCTTACATTTTTGGGTATTGTTTCTGAGTCTGACTGATTTAGTTTGAGAGTGCCAGGGTTGTTTTACGTTTAGTTTGAACACAATCAGATGTCACCACTATCTGTTTTTTGTTTGACTTTGTTAGGGAACATTCGGCCATGGGTCGTTTTGATTTGTCTACAGTGAGTGTTTTATTTTCATGTAAAACTGAACCGCAGGCTTACTAGGAATATACATTGATGAAATAATAACCAAAAGGTTGTTATATGTCACTAATAAGTGTCTTTTTGTTTTCTTCTCTCAAGCTAGAAGGTAGTTAAGCCTCTGGACACCTGGGACTTTATCAATCCCGGGCTTCCAGAAATGTCTGTTATTTTTGAAGGTGTGCTATTTAGCACTATTTACAAGAATTATCGGAAGCAAGTTGCCATAAGTTAATTGAAAATCCAAATTAACCACTTTGGTTTGCTTAAAATTGGATGAGATATACTCATGCCTAGGTGTCACCTACTCCTCTCTGCATTGGAACTGGTGGGTGCACACACTTTTTCCTGAAATAGAGACAAGTCCAGACTTTTACCAGGCTAAGAGTACAACAAATTGTGACTGAATAATGCTAATTCGAGTCTCCCTGAAGGAGAATAAAATTGCTGCAAGTGTCAAGAATATTGGTGTAAAACCATTTGCATGTCAATGCCTATACTGGGTTGTGTAGCTTTGTGTTTCTTTTCTTTGGTTTTCAGAAGCTTTTACAGCCTCATCAGAAGCCATTGTATCTGTGAGTAATTATTCATCACAAGTTTTATTATTTAGGCTGATATTGATATTAATTGTCTGTTTTGATGCATCCACTTGTTCAGTTCTGTACAATTGTGACTAAAGTTACAAATCAGATTATAGAGGGAGCTGAAATAAGCCTCTGAGTCTTGGACTTTGGACTGTCCATAATGGCTCTGATTCTCCTCTGCTACACCATTGAGGATTGATGATTTTCCAGCTAATGGAAATATCCTTTTTACAAGTTCTCAGTTCTTCTCAACGTTCTGGACAAACACAACAGCTGAGTGCTGTTTTGTCATTTTGACAAATTCACAATTGTTTTCTGATTTTTAACAACCAACACAGCGGAAAGAGGCCAAAGAGGCCAATTGCTGGGTCCACCTGTCCCACTGCGAACCAGCCTGGTATGCAGAAGGCCAAACACCAGTGAAAGGAAGGAACATCAGGCCCCAGCATGGAGGACTGAGACGGGTAGTATTATCTATGAAAGTGTCTTGTGTTTTTCATTCTCTGTTCTCTGATTCCAGGAGAGAGTTCTCTCCTGCAGCTGGCGTCTCGAGGCCATGAGATACTACCGCCACCGATTGGTGACGCTGTTCCCGGGACAATGGATAAAGAGATCCATAGGGTTCACTCCAAGAGAGCTGAGAAAGATCGACTAGCTGAAAAGATCTTGCAGATTACTGCCAACGGGCGGCAATCACAATGAGGTTTCTAACCTCTGCCAGTCCTCATACGCATGCACACACACAAACTTTTTCTCCCCTTTTCATGACATTTCACTCAAGTTTAATGTGACCCAGTGACAATCATTGAGTCACCACGCACTCAGAGACTGTTCCAGATGCCAACAAGTGAAAGCCAGGACACGCACAATTAGAGAGACAATCTCAGGGCAGCGTGATCCTGAAATTGAGACAGGACACGTTCATTCTTTACAAGAATAAAGTATTGTTGCTCTTTTTTCTAGTATATTTCGTGTGTGTTGACGTTCACTACATCCAAGTTGATGG
This sequence comes from Galaxias olidus, assembly GCA_026901105.3. Classification (NCBI taxonomy): domain Eukaryota; kingdom Metazoa; phylum Chordata; class Actinopteri; order Galaxiiformes; family Galaxiidae; genus Galaxias; species Galaxias olidus. The sequence goes on from JAPMUY010001220.1 coordinate 170,409, forward strand.
TAAAATATCTTCATCTAC